>OMOT01052824.1:44682-55205 GCA_900312575.1 Acanthochaenus luetkenii
AGGATGTAATAGCAGGAAAATACATATAATACGTCTTAACATTCGCTTATGCACACTATGGAAAGAACAAGGCATAACAGAACTTTAATCAGCCTAAAGTTACACAAAAAATACAATTGGATTTTTCACCCTGTGTGACCCAGAACTGATATTTTCACTGCTGGTTTAACGTGGGAAACCATAAGATCAGGGTCACGTAGGGCAAACAATTTTCTGTTCCTGGGCAATTAAAGCAAAGATGCAGCATAGCACAGAGCGATATTCTCTCTCCCTTGTCAGCTGTAGCCCAGACAGCTCACGGTTCCGTGTGTGTCATGGGACAACTGCTCAGAAGGTGAAGTGGGAGGATGGCGGAGGTGGGTATCGTATTACTGATGTGTTGCTTGACGGGCTGCGCACAGGGCAGAGATGACAGGCAGAGGCCAGCGACGACACACAGCACATATGCTCTCTTGACATCTTCCGACACTGCAATGCAGAGAGAGAGAAAGAGAGAGAGAGAAGGGGGAGGGAGTGACATCAGTATCACTCATCCTGTGCCGCAAAGTGATTATTAATAGACAATCTCGCAGCGACACGATGGAAAGGATGTTAAGAGGGCTTGAATAGTTCCCAGGTCATTTTCACATATTGGAAGGACAGATATTCTTGTTCAGCTCTGTACGATGACAAGTCATCTCCAATATAAAGGGGTTGGAATGTCAAAGTCAGGCTGGGGTGAAAAAGTTAACTTGTATTACCATGTATTCATATCCAATGCAAATGGAGTTTTCATGTCAGATGTGAAATGAGAATAAATTTACACGAGCATGAATCCCTCACAGCTGGGTGCATTGAGGGAAAGTTGCCCTTGGGTGCTGTCGAGAGCAACTTCAGAGTCTCTATTCTAACACATCAGCCTGGACCTGCAGCCATTTTGAAGTAAAGGAGTTGTGGAGTTTAGGTATAACTCCTGGCTAACTGCTCAAGGTGTATTCCTTCAATCTCAGCGCAGTTCCCAGCTGACCTGTGTGGTGCATGAGGAGGAGGTGGTGCATGTTTACAAATACCAAAGCATCATGGGAACTAGTGCTCCAGTATAAACCTCTCCGATTGGTTCAGCTTGGTCATGTAGCCTGAAGCTGATGTTTGGCTGCCCCCGCTTTGCCCTCAGTTTGGCAACACTGACCATGATTATCACTAATGCTGACCAAGCTATTTTTGGGGTTGTTTGATTAGTAAAGTGAGATTGTATTCATCCACGGCAAAGAGCTACATTTGCTCTTGCCACATTTTAAATCCGAGCTGCTGAGCTCTCTTGAAAATCAGAAATACATGTTCTGCAGCCGAATCTGCACCTGCTGATGGCTAATACAAAGCCAAAGCAGGCATCAACTTGTAGCAATCACAAATGCATTTCACACCATTCAATGCCAGTGTGACACAGGACTCCAGTCGTGCATGTGCACTAACTATGAATGTACAAAGCAGAGATAGTGGCCCATTACACCCCGATGAATGAGTGCTAAAATATTGATGCGATCACTCCTGAGAAAAAGAGCACAGTTTATTTTGTGCAGCTTATTTTCATTTTCATATTGAGTTCCTAGTCTATGAATGGATTTAATACACTACTGGCCAATAAGGATACAAGTGTGAAGCCTATGTGAAGCCCAGGGCTAACAACTGCCTTCAGGCTCGAATCAAGGCCAGCCAGGGAGCAAGAGTCGAGTCTTTCACTCTGCAACAAAAACAAACATGTGGCACGTGTTTTATCCCAGAAGTAGGTTGCTTCCGCTAATCTGCCCAGTAACAGCTATGCAGCGTGCATGTGTATGTTTGAGTGTACGTGTATGTGTGTGTTTGGTTGTGTGCATGCATGCATAAGTGTGCATGTTTGCATGTGCAGCCAACAGTGAGTGAGTGGGCTGAGGGGAGTAGAGGAGGAGAAAGAGTAGTAGGAGGAGGCCAGTAGTAAATGCATCCACAAAAGCTAAAGATAGCAGTGTGCTTGCAGGCACTCAGTGAAGCCAAGCTTGCTCTGTCAAGGTTACACACATACACACTCACACACACAGGCAGAGGGACAGCAGCAAGCGCCTGAGCAAAGAGTTTTTAAGAATAGCCAAAGTAAAATCACTGCAATTTATGGACAAAATAATTGTCCACAATGTCCGAATGTCCATAATTGGCATGATCAGAGGATTATTTATGATAACAAAACACAAAATAAATATTCAGAATATTAATAATTAATGTTGTATTTTCTTGTAATGACCTAATGTTCATTTAACACACCATTTCATACTACAATATATCTTTGATATTGTGTCATAAAAATACACGTCAACTTAAAAAAGGTAGGTAAACCGTATTTCCCACATAAAAAGGTAGGTAAAGGATTTGATCATTCACAACATCCCTGCAGTTCTTGCTGAATACTTCATGCTACCTCTAATGTATGATGCTGTGGAGAGCAACACGGCAGACTACCTAGTTTCTAGTCATCGCTGTAGCGATGCCAATGAATGTAAGCATAAGACAACTTCACACTAATCTTGACACAAGATCCTCAGCCAACCATGTTCGTAGTCTGAGGTTTCTCCGGATTATAGAATTTATGTCACCAATCAACTGGTGCAGCCAGACCGGCTCTACCCGAGAAATCTTCCTTCAAGGAGAGGATGTTCCTTTGACTCGTGGAGATACTTGGCTTCCTGTGTGGGATGCTGGGATGTGAACCTTTGACCCAGGCCAGCCTTAGTTTCTGGCACCATGAGTCAATGCTATCTTTTCAGATGCTAATTGATCGCATGACGGCAACATAAACTTTATTAAAGTTGAGCGTTAGGTGGCAAATTAAACAAAAACCACTTCATCAACAGCAACACACTCATCCGTTTCCCTCTGGCCGTGCGTCGATACGTCTCGCCAACTCCATCCAGCTCACTATTGGCTGGGGTCTGAAGACAGAACTGAGCTGACAGACACCGTCCAAAAGACAACCATGAGTTCAGTCAGGCTAGCTAAGGCCTGCGCACGACTCTGTTTAGTAGATGTACGTTTGCTTACGTTCTTTTAATGTATGTGCATTGCTTCCAGACGTTTTGTCTTGGTGGTGATGTCATTACAACCAGGCTAGCTTACATACCTTGGACAGGCTGATCAACCTCACCTAACCTCTGAAACTACAATCGTTGAACCCTTATTAACCGGGAGTAAGTAGGTATACTACTCTTACAATTGATAATAAAACGGATAGAAAAGATATTCTTCTTCTTTTCTGAATCCCAAAACAAGAGCTGCTTTAATTAAAGTCACCACATGAAGTGAAATGAGGGACAATCAAAAGGCGATCTGTTGCTATGTGCTGAGGAATTCTTTTATTTTATTTTGCTTGTTAAATCAAGATATATGATGAGAAAATCACAGAAATTACAACGTCGCTGTGTAACAATGATATCAAATGGCTGTTGTTCGGTGTGAAAATAATTCATTCACTGCGATATAACTCGGCCTGGAAAGTGTACAGACCTCTAACAGAACTGTCAGATCAAAGCTATTGACGTCTGTCAAAGCAGAGGGTAATGTAATGTGTCTGCACACACAGACAAAGACGCTCAAACACAAATCACACACACACACACATACTCAAATCATTTATTTATGTCTGCACTATTCATAAACAATCACACGGACACAAGATCTAAAATTAGAATTCTGAAATCATCATATCAACATGCAGAGCTGTGGATTCGTGGCGACCTGCTCTAACTGGCCTCCACACCTCTACTAGGTAGTGACACGGCCACTGATAAGTGACAGAGGCACTGTTGAGCTCACACAAACAAAATGCCTTGTCTTTATGCCCTCAGACACTTTTCCTGGGGGTCAATACTCGATTCCGTCCACAAAGAGAGGGCTTAAGACAACACAGAGCGGCTGCGGTTATCACGTTATCACCCCGTGGTCGAAACAACATTAGGACTAAACGGCGTTTGACAAGGAGGCCATTGTAAGCCACACACAAACATACTGGCTGCAAATCGCATTTCGGATAATGGGAGAAAACCTTTTCACAAACATGCCACTCTGCTAATGCCGTTTAGGTCTATGTGTGGTCTGAAGAGAGCACACGTATTTGTTATCTGAAGAGAATGTTATCCGTTTTCCCAGATGTCGATAGGTTAAGCGCTGAGCAGAGCCATCACCGCAAGCTCTTACAGGGAAATGTGTAACCACGATACGATGAACAACCAAGGTGTTTCTCTGTAACATGGAGAGGAGGAGAATCCAGTTGTGGTTATGGATATGCTGTACGAGAAGGTACTGTAGTTACGTCTGTCTTATAGTGTGTCTGCCTAATACGTACTGTATATGGCCCACTGAATAGATCAAAGCGACAGGACAGGCAGCCCAGTGACTCCACCAGTGTCTCGTGGAAGTGATGGGAGACGACCACTGAATGAACACCGACTCACATAATAAGGTTTTTCCATCCATTGCGAAATGTGCGGAGAATTACGATAACTGCTCGTTGTAATGTAGCTTATACACGGTAATACCGTTTTGAGGTTATTCCACCAGGGATGAAAATGTGTCTTGAGTCTCAAGGAATCTAAACGTCAGCAAGATAAGCCTGTGCTGATTCTCTTTGGTCTAATAATGAGAGGACACAGCCGGAATGGAGACGAGACGGATGGGGTGTTGTGAGGAAGGGGAACACTCCATCTGGGCCTCATTTTAGTGGCCTCGTGAGATCATCCATCTCTCATTTTGCCTAAGTCTTTGTTGGAGGTTACATGTGCAGTGTTACCATAGCTTAAACACAAATGACTTATTCTTATGTTAAGGAATTTGAAGAATTTCATCCAAAATGTGAAAGAAAGTGACATCTACACTAGTTAGGGTACTTTTTAAATTAAAGTCCTTTGCTGACAAAACACATAAGGTCAGATCCTCTATATTTTAAGAGATGAAGAAAGTTTTAGAATTCTTAATTTGTGTTTTGTACCTGTAGATTTCCTAACCACTCTACCAATATTTGTCAATCAACAAAATGTATATATTCGTTAAGAACCAACTACACTTTTCCTGATACTGGAACCTACGAGGTCAGCAGAATGACCCTCTTTACCAAGCAAACCACACATCAAAAGTCGAGGGACAGACGCCTCTGCCCAAACTAAAAAGGACCTCTCCTGAAAGAAAAACAGCAGAGGTCAGCACCTCCTCTCTGAGATTAATGTGGGCACGGAGCGGCCACCCAGAAAAGAGGCCGAGCGGTCAGCAAGGTCAGTCTCATCACTACGCTCCAGCTACGAGACCCAGACACTTACACACACAAACACAACACACACGTACAGTACAGTACGTTCACATACCGCAGTGCGCGCAGACGGTAACAGTAATATTATCATGACACCCTGATGAAATAATACATACAGTATATATATTCATTATTCTCCAGTGACTTTTGCACTACAGCACCAGTATTAAGACGGCTGATTTACCCTCCTTTTCTCAAGTGTGATCAAGGTGGCCAGTCAGGCAGATGGTTATATCAATCACACTTCACAATTGTTGTTGTCCCCCGCTGCAGACACTTCTATTGTTCTAAAAACCCTCTGACATAAGACAAACAACCTTCTACTGACTAGCTACAAAAGCTTTCTGCCCAAGCTGGACCAAGCAGTGATCACTGTGGATAAAAGGATCTCAGCTTGATTGAGATGCACCGATTTCGGTATGAAAAGAGCTCAGGGCTTAAAGGCACCCTGTGCATATATGCATTACAATAGAGTGAGCATGTAGAGAGGCAGCTCCTAATGATAGAGTACAGCACATGCAGAGACCATCTGGATAATTGTGGCAAAAGGCTGCTGTCGGGTGAAAACCCTTGTATCTCCAAAATGTCAACTTTTCAGGAATGAAGAAAAGCAGCCTTATTTGAGAGATTCACCATACTTTCTTGAAGTAGGTTTAGAAAAGGGCTTCATACACATTTCTTAATCCATAGAGGACCATGTAGTCCTTCTAATCAACTAGAAACCTGAAAATCACCAGAACTGGAGTTACACTGGTTTTACCTGACACCAAATAAAAGCTAATGTTCAGTGTTATATTGAGGTGTTACTGTGGCACTGAAACATGGGCAATAGAGACCCCTACTGGTGTTTCTTGGTCATTGATCAGTATATTTTTATGAAGGGATAGTGGTCTCAGTCAGTTTTCTGAGAGAATATACAGTGAAAGGGAAAATGAACCATCACACATGTTCCAAGGAACTAAATATCTATTGAGTTCAAGTTCAAGTTCAGCCCTTTATTATCACAAGCATGTCTGTCTCAAAGGACTTTACAGAAAATGAGCCAAACTAGATCTACCCATCAATCAAAGGAATTACAGAATAGTATAAGACAAACAGGGAAACAGAACCAAGCACAAGACGCACAATATTAATTTTAGCAAACCATAGCAAGCCTACCTATTCTACAAGGCCTAAACTACCCGGCACCACCAGCCTTAGACCCTCTATTAGTCTCCGGATTTAGAACCACATGGATTACGTTTAGAATACAAAAGTATGTGCATGTGCATGAGCAAGAGTATATCAATTATATTCCGATGTTGACGGTGGAGCCCTATTCAGTTGGCCGTGCAAGATTAAGTGCAAAAATACATCATTTTCCAAGTGGGTGTCGCTTTGAGTCCGTCATAGGAGGCAGACACTGGGGCATGACTAGGGGGCAGACTGAGGCCCGATGATTTTAGGTATATTACTTCATATTGCACATGGTAAAATAAGAATTCTCTACTTTTGAAACCCATCATGAATCAGATCAGTTTTAATTAAAGTTTCCAAACCAATGTAACTGGCAGCCTCTGAATACATGTATGACTGATATTTGGCTGTGACATCCTCTTAATGTAAGGTTAGAAAATGTCCAATGTCCAAATCAGTCCACTGACTCAAAAGGCTCTTGATTTTTTCTTTAAATACCACCGATCAGAGTTTCTCAAGGCATGATCATCTATAGATTTACAGGTGGGACTCAGGTGGTTTTGTTCTAATCAGCCAGCCACAGGCTCTATGTGGGTTTTCCATATTTAGATAGCAAATTCAATTTGAGCCAGCAGTGTGAATCCAGTGCTTGTCACTGATGGTTGATTTGTAGGCAGGACTCAGGTGGTGGTAGTCCAATTAGTCAGCCATGCAGCATCATGATGGAGAACGAGAGGGAAACTGTCAATAAAGACGCTACTAAATCAATGGTAAGGCTCTTCTCAGCCAGATGAGTCCCACCGTAGAATTTCCAACTCAAACTAAAATTGGACAATTTGTTGAACATATTAAAATAAAGCAAATAAATAAATGGTGCCAATACTCTCCACACTAGACAGTGAGATCTTAACATGTGTTCACGGATCCCCCATATATTTAAAGCAGGATGTCTATAGGCATTAGCCAGTTAAATTTAAGGCTTTTAAGACATTTTAAATGCTTCCTAGAATACAATTTAAGACCAAGTTTGCCACTAAAGTAAGCACATATAAGTTGTACTCTTAACTACTTTACAGTTACAACATTGACATTTGTCCAAATGTTCATTGTGGTCCAAGAACAAAACACATGGTTGGAGGTCCTGAGTATTCTTGGATCTTATTCCTTGCAGTCTGAGACTTTTGCTATTGAAATACAAACACATTGTAACAGATAAATAATGACAGATAAACACACCCTAATATATTCAACTGTCATAGTGTATTAGACAATTTGATACTTTTCCAGACCTTTTATGCACAAAATAAAGTTAAGACGTTTTAAGGGCCTGCAGACACCCTGATTTAAAGACAAGCAAATTTTCAAAACATGCTTTCAATGTTAGCTATTTAATTAGTGCGCTAAGCTGGCACACATCTGAGCCCAAGAAGGTAGAACAAGAGGTTTGCAACATGTAATTTGATTCGATGGAGGGTGGCATTTTATATCACACAATTTACTGAAACACTGTTGCTTGTTGTAGACAGCAACACACAATTAATAGTAACACACAGATCGGTAAAAATGTCCCCCATTAGTGTATAGGATTGAGTACCAACCCCATTGAAGCACTGACAATATCAAAATTACAGTAATGCCCATATGCAACAAGGTTAAAACTACAATTTAAATGTCCTCATTTAACAAGGTCTGAAGAGCTCAATAGTCTTGCATTATGTATCATACAGATCTAAATCACACTGCCCAAATACAGGCCTTCAGTGAGTTGTTCTCCTTGGAATAGAGCAGCTCTTGTCTCGGGTGCATGATCTATCACACTTTATTATTCATGAATGTTTTTGTGAATAAAGCCACCACCGTTGCAATTCTGCAACTACTTCATTTGTAAAGTGGCTCTGTTAAAGGATTGTAAATCCCAGTGTGTGGTCATATTACTTTTGGGGCTTTGTTGCCGGCTGTGCGGCGCCTAAACATACTTTTAACTAAAATCCATTGCCTATTGATTGTGTGTGAAACACTACAGGACACAAGTTTATTTAAAAAAACAGTATTTATTAGCTATATTACACCAATCATTATATTTAAAAGCAATATGGCAGAAACAGAACATATCACTAGTCATTTCATCCATCCATCTTCAACCGCTTATTAGACGTCGGGTCGCGGAGGTAGCAGCTCCAGCAGGGGGCCCCAAACTTCCCTTTCCCTGGCCACATTAACCAGCTCTGACTGAGGGATCCCAAGGCGTTCCCAGGCCAGCGTGGAGATATAATCCCTCCACCTAGTCCTCGGTCTGCCCCGTGGTCTCCTCACAGCTGGACGTGCCTGGAAAACCTCCCTAGGGAGGCCAACAGGTGGCGTCCTTACAAGATGCCCGAACCACCAGTTCAACTGGCTGCTTTTGATGCAAAGGAGCAGCGGCTCTACTCCAAGTCCCTCACAGATGACTGAGCTTCTCACATTATCCCTAAGGGAGATTCCAGCCACCCTCCTCAGAAAACCCATTTCGGCCGCTTGTATCTGCGATCTCGTTATTTCGGTCATGACCCACCTTCATGGCCATAAGTGAGAGTGGGAACGAAGATTGACCGGTAGGTCGAGAGCTTTGCCTTCTGGCTCAGGTCTCTTTTCATCACAACGGTGCGGTAAAGAGAGCGCAACACCCAGAGATATTGAAACTCCTTCACTTGGGGTAAGGACTCATTCCCTACTCGGAGTAGGCAGTCGACCGGTTTCCTGCTGAGAACCATAGCCTCAGATTTAGAGCTGCTGACCCTCATCCCAGCCGCATCACACTCGGCTGCGAACCGATCCAGTGAGGGCTGAAGGTCACAGATCGATGATGCTATGAGTCATTTCAGATCAGTGAAATGATAAGTACTGTTTCAGAGTGTGCCCTCTCTGAACAGGTGAGCAATGCGGGATAGTTACCAAGAAATCGACGTACATATTCACACCAGTAGGCGGCACGGTGGCTCAGTGGTTAGCACTGTCGCCTCACAGCAAAAAGGTCATGGGTTCAAATCTCGCCTGGCCCTTTCTGTGTTTAGTTTGCATGTTCTCCCCGTGTTCGCGTGGGTTTCCTCCTACAGTCCAAAGACATGCAGGTCAGGTGAATTGGAGACTCTAAATTGCCTGTAGGTGTGAATGTGAGCTTCATTGTGTTTGTCTGTCTATGTGTTATCCCTGTGATGGACTGGCGATCTGTCCAGGGTGTTTCCCTGCCTTCCGCCCAATGCATGCTGGGATAGGCTCCCGTCAGGCGGAGAAAAATATGCCCTTCGGCACACAGACAAAGGTTGCAAGCAGTGTTTTTCCATCAGTCATCCCACTTTTCTATTATAATATATAATTTATGAAAATATAACAATTCAATTGTATATACATGCACAGTGCCACAATTTTAAAATGTATTTATTAGAATAGTTATTTTCCAATTGGAACTGCAAGTAGGGCGGCGCTAGTGGATGACACGCTACTGTATACAATTAAAACAAATGTCTGCATGATGATGAAAACACCATATCCAGCAGTGGCGTGTCATCCACTAGGGGCGTTGGGGCACCGCCCCACCTGCCGGTTCAATTGGAAAAAATATATTCGAATAGATCAATAATTTTTACAATTGTGCTCGTATGGATAATGCAGTGAAACTAGCCATGTTTGGGAGAGCTAACATTGCTAATGTTAGCCAATTTAGCGACAGCTACAGGTTCGGCGAATGAAGGTGGACTGGAGCTATATACTTTCAAGGATTATTGACTGTTTGTGGAACATATGAACTTGGATTATGTGGCCAGAGTCGCATCATTGAAAGAACGACGGGGCAAATCCAACTATAAGTGAGTAGCTCCTCTGGGGAGCAGCCTTGGTTTGGAGTAGAGAAACATGACTGAAATAATATTGAATCTATTGCCCTACATGCACTTCGAACAATCAGAAGGGGCCGGTGAAATGTATTACGCTTATCGCTTAACATGTATCGTTGGTACTGTAACGTTAAGCTGAGGTTACGAGACCGTAAGTAAATACTGTATAG
>OMOT01052825.1:0-11843 GCA_900312575.1 Acanthochaenus luetkenii
TCAACAAACATGCATGGGCACATACTTCTATGGGCACATACTTCTATAAAAGGAGGACAGTTTCTGGATCCACCCATCTGCAAGGATCAAGACACACCATTAACTGTTGCCTTCCTCTCAGGCAGGTAGGTCAGGTTTGGTACGGTAGAACTTAAAGCATATCAATAAAACCAGCTTTTGATGGGGTGGAATGAGGCGGAACGATTATGTACTGTGACACACTATAGCCATGTAGTTGACACAGGATGCCATTACTCCGGCCATTGGGAAAGAGCTGCTGCTGGCTGTTGAGAGCTGTGAAGAACAGAGGCGTGCTGAGGTCATGAGTAAACACACAGGCTCCTCCAGAGCTCGGGGGGAGAGGGGGGAGAGAGACTGGAAACACATCTGCTCTGCCTTTGATCCAACCTTCTGCGGCCCAGCACGCCACTCACCTCAGCTGCCCACTCTATGCCTGACTAGAAAACAACGGCCACAATCTTAAACGCTATCTCTTCCTTCCCATCCTGCTCTCCTCACTGTTGGCGCTGACTCATAGTGGGAGCATCTTTTTTTTCCCACAAGAGACCCGTAATCCTAAAATGTCAAGAGATGCCTTTTGTGTCGGATCCCCACAGTCTCATGCAAACTTCTCAGGCATTGAGTTTCAAGGGCCCTACCTCTGCAGAACAATAGTCCCTTGTAGGGCTGGGTGTCGCCAGTGATTTCCCGGAATCGGTTCGATTCGATTCACAAGGTCCCAATTAGATTTGATTCGTTATCTATTTGGTTCGGGATGTTTCAGTCACAATACCAATTTTGCTTGGATAAGAAAGAGATTCTCTGAGAACTAATGCTGTAAACTGTAGAAGGAACGCTCTAACCTGGTGCATTATTAAAATATTCATGTTTACCCCAAAGCAGTAATGTAACAATAATGTACTTTTTATTGAACATGACCAACACACTACAGCAGGGAAGCACTACAGCAGCCTTTGAAAATTGTGCAAGAAATCAGTTAGTTTTTTGGGAACATCTTGTAAAACCTCTGGACATTGTAAACTGTAAAGTCCATGAAACTAAAGCCCCTTCATGACTGCTGTCTCACTTCTTGGAGATTGTAAGGCTGCCTTCAAGGCACCTGGGAACTCGTGGTGGGAACTATTGTGACGAAACCCCATTTTGGATTCAAAATAACTTTGAAATCGATACTTTTAAAAAGGCATCGATACAAAATTAGTAGTATGCGAGTATCAAAGTATCTATACCAGTTTCGATCCGCCCATCCCTAGTGGATAGTCCTTTCCTGATCAAGCCACATCATCAGCAGATGGTTCCTGTAAAATGATGACTGAGGCCTTTATCCGAATAATGGCTTTTATTTAAACACGTAGTAACTTGGCACAACATGTTAACTCTCTCTCAGTCCGTATTCCGGTATACTCTACACATGTCTCGGTGTTACCGTAACTCTCTTAGTAACATTGCATGATAAATGTTTACCGTATATGACAGTTACTGCAACTTGAAACGCTCCGAGATTTCTCCATATTTATTCAGGCAATGTTCCCAGTCTGTATTCTCTGTGGCTTTGGTGACTTTATACTCACTTGTTACCGCGCTTGTAAACAAACGCGGCAGAGACACGTGTGGCGTAAACCTGTTAAGTGGCATCAGGCATCGTTGCGCAAAGAACGAAAGGCTGGCCACACGAGACTAACGGGGTTAAAGCTTCATGCATCCACGGGAAAAGTATATTATATATACATAAAAGATTGATCTCTGAATTGTATCAATAGATATCGGATGATTCAAATGAAGATCGATTTAAACCGGGAAATCGATCCTTCTATGGTTAGACTGATACATTGGTTTGCTGATACACCAGGCCAGGTCAGTCAACGTCGTACCCCGCAGGTATGATGGAGGTGAGGGTTGATTTCACAGCTTCAGAGGTAGCACTGTGTAAAACATGCAATGAAACCTGCTTGACCCTGCCTTAAGGAGTTGCTAACCCACCTAAAAACATTTTCTTGGTAGCTTCAATCAAAAACATATAGGTATCAGTATCGGCCTTTAAAAAATACCCTAAGTCCATTCTACAGTACTGGAAATGACTGAAGCTCTCCAAGTGCTTTTTTCGACAAACCACAGCTCAGGATATGACTAAATCAGTCGGCGCACTATGCGAGAGACATGCAGTACGAGTGTGGGAGTGTGATGCTTTCACTGGACATAAAAGGCCAAACATGATGTCACCATAGTTCCTTCACAACATAACCCACTGACCTTATGAGAAGTGCTAATTTGTTGAGTCTATATTTTCCACTGTGGTTGAAGACTTTTGTTCAACAAATCACACACACTGAATCCAAACAAAAGAGCTCAGAACACCCCCGAGTGCTGGGAAAACTTGACATTTTTGGGGGGGTCCGGCGGGCTAGTGCCGCCAAGAGTTGCGGGCTAAACAATTCTGACGTACAATTCCAACGACACCATTACGTTTTAGATGGCAACATTATGCCTCTACATCAGTTGTGACTCATTCTACAAAAAACACATTCTTCGATTTCGGACTTTCCTGGCGACATTAAAACTGCTAAACTCCCTCTCTGACAAGAAGGACGGAGCGAAAGACGTAAACAAATAATTGTTTTTGTCATGTGAAAAACTTCAGCCTTGCCGTCTGGTATCTTTCCCTTACAAACCACGCTCGAGGTTGAGCTAGTGAGAGCTCCACCGCAGGACTCCCACCCTCCAATTCCCTCCGCTTGTACTGTATGAGCCCAGAGAACCACATCCTGAGGAGAGGAACGCAATCGACAGCAATGCCTCCTTGAACTGGAAAATGTGTTACACAATCTGAACTTTTCACTGACGACAGTACTGCTCCACTAAAAATATTACAATCGCTGCTTTCATTGGGAGCCAAACTGTGGAGAGTGCAGAGACATTTCAAAGGGAAACAATAGCAAAAGCCCCATAGAAAAACAGCGGGTCACTGATCATGGGATGTGATGGGAGAGATGTCTGTCCTTGATGTCAGTGCCAAGGTGAAAGGCTCCACCACAATTTCCCATAATACTCTGGGGAGTTTGGGTTCAAATGAGCACTGGCCGAAGGATACTTGCCTGTAACACGAATGGACAAAAAAGAACTAGTGTTAGGTCTTATGACATGGGCAAGAGTGCAACACGATATACACAGCGTGGACTCTTAAAGGGAAATACCCACTGCCCCCAACAACATCTGAGTCCAATCAATCAAGGCACATGGCATCTGACTGCAGACAATCGTGTCAACTGAATTCCCCCTTAACAACCCAGACAATGTGCATGTAACAGAAAGACGAAGGAGTGTTGTTGTAATTGCATAATCTCTAACAGGGTAGCATGAAAGATCTGGAGAGGTTATGCTTGTGAAAATGAAATGTTTGCACTTAGAGTGAGGTGGTGAAGGGTAGACAGAAATACTGGATCTTTATGTCAGATTACGATACATTCTGAAAATGTCTACGTTGATTGCAGTGGCAGAGTGAGCTGCGATACAAGTAGAGATATTTAAACTTTTCCGAACCAGATGTTGAATCTGTCAAAATTCTACTTATCATTTTTCTAGGACAAAACCACACTTTCTCAGGACATGCAATTCACAGAATTAATTTTGGTATAATCATCCTGTGACTTCCCAATTATTTCAAGGTTTACAACTGCCCCATCCTTGAGTTGACGAAAATGAACTAAAACTGTGCAGCTGGGCTGACTTGGCAGGATGTGTCGCTCAGCAAGGGTGTAACAGTATCTCCCACATTGGGGGGGGAGCAACGTCGGGGGTAGGGGGGGCCTCCACAAAAGAAAATTGTGCACATTTAATGTAATTTTAGATACATCTGCCTGTTAAAGCTGTCAATTATTCCCTGTAAGTCTGTAAAGCTACATATCAATTTTAAGTTCATAGGAGGTGGCAGACAGGCACCTAGGGGGGGGATGTGTTTCGTGGTGTAGTCTTAGTTAGTATAGAATTATTAATGACTGATTTCAACACATGATTGACTGATATGTAAAGAGGAATCCCACCATTTTAAAAGTTGTATTCAATGATTAACATGTTTAAACACAAGGCCCTGAACTAGATAAGTCTATTGCTTCTAGACAATTTCAATTTCAATAATATGTTCCATTGCACCAGAATCTAACTTTGTGCTGTAAAACATTGGTTTCTTTGGCATTACGTTTGATTGGGTTTGTCTAGAACTAAAATGGATATGACATTTTAAAGACAACGGACAACTCTACAATTATTATCTTGCGATGAAGGGAAATTATTACATTTCCCTCTGAGAAAAATGACGCTCTCTTTACCCACGTACAAGTAATCTACTGTATGTTGACAATGCATCAGCCTGACACTTTTGGCAGTTTTGGAAAAATAATCACCTTTATGTATTTCATGACCACAAAAGGAATATCTAACTTGTGGCTATGGGTATTCTATATGGTATTATAGCATGGTCGTTTAAAACCTTTCCTGAAATCTTAGGATATGGACTATTTCATTAAGAAATTGCTATGATTCTGTTAGAGTTTAGATAACATGAGGTCAGGTAGAACATTTTGAAATGAAGAGTGGACTTCATCGGCACAGAGAAGTAGTATTGGTTGCGTATATTTTATGGGGATGATCAATCATTAGATAAGAATCGAAGCTTTCAGGCAACATATCACGTAATTCAAGCATTTAATTAATGGAGATATGATTGATAAAGTCGCAGGAATTCTTTTCATTTTCGAATTTATCTTGGGGAGACCTGTCCCCCAATGCCTCGTTTAGGTTCTACCTATGCCAACCTATTAAACTGATTCTGCTTTTTTTAAATGACACAGCATCTGACGCAGCAATACTAATGAGGAGCGCATGATGACAAAGGAGGTTCCCCGGAGCTTCGCTCAAGTTAGCCTGATCTCAGGGCAAGTCTCTGGACCCCAGTTCTAGGAGGGGGTGACCCTGCAGCTTTGGACAACCCCCTCTCTTTCCCATCACTAGGTCTAGGGACTGGCTCTGAAACAGGCCCTGCAGGTTCAGAGGCCACCCTATGTAAACAGGACCAGCATATATACAGTGAGAGCACAATTTGGCAACGCATCGCTGTAATAACACACAGACCCATGCAGGATTTTTTGCCAGGCGACTGGAGGAGGAAATAGGGGAGTATAAACAGCACTCACCGCGGCCAGGCTCAGGTTTCCATGGTGCGCTGAGGCGTCCTCTGGACAGCTTACACACACAACATAGCGTTCAGGAAACACACGCAACTCTGGGGCAGGCAGAGAAACAACAGAGAACATGCTAGTTAATAATGTGGGCTCAATTCTGGTTTGGAGTCAAAGTCAGACAGAGGGAATTGTGGTGGAGACTCGTAAGGCCATCAACTTATACCGTCAACCAATATTATGAAATATTACATTAACGATGGCTCTTAGGGAGCAATCTGAATGTTTTATCAGCTTCAGGAGTAATGACCATTTACACAAACGACTATACATTTATTATATCTATTATTATGCTGCCTTTAGTACTCCAAATGAACTGACCTCATATAACCAGCTCAACTGGACAAGTGTAGCCTAGCTGGGCAGCATCTGACTGAAACTTCAGAGGGATTGTGATTTTCTTGCACATATACTTGTACGTAAAGCAAACCACACCACCTCATTGATTCCTGTTCATTCTTTTATAGCCCCCGGAAGAAGCCTGCATAATAAAACGGATACACATTTCTTCTGAAATAATGTTTCATAGACCGTAGCTAGAGCTACAATAGTTGTCAGCGACATTGTGTCGTTTATTTCAAATTGAATTGACCCGACCACAATGTACAGCTAACACAGTTGGACCAAATTACACGACCTTTGACCCCTGGGTGACTAGGTCTAATTTGATGCGTAACGGGCCTGCTGAGAGAAGCTGTCATCTCAGCCTGCAGCAGGTCAGTGCTGCCTTAACATCCAGATCCCTGGGGTGCAGATATTAACTTTACTGACAGGAAGAGGGCCATGTTGGTCCCATGAAAAGGTGGCCATGGGTCACAGGCACTAGATGGGCCATGGAGATAGATTCTCACTGCCCTCCATAGACAGTCTTCCTTCAGTCTTTCTCTCCCACTCTCAGTAGCCTCTCAGGGGAACCACTTAATGGCTGCCTGCTCTCAACAACACCCAGAGCAGGTAGGGACAGGACATAAAAACTAGTGAGGGGGAGAAAAATCAACATTCGGACCACCTGAGATGACTTGCTCTTTTCTGTGGGAAATTTGGCCGGGTATGAGTGGCTGAGATGGATTTTGTTTCTAATTCATTTAAGTGAGAGAATGTATTTACTGAAACCGTGTAGGTTACGTACCCCCATACAGCTGTTTGACAATACATCTGAGGTTGAAATGCCGCTTCAGAAAACTGGCCACAAGGTTGAAGCTTTTCGCTATAGAAAAAGGAAAAAGGAAAAAGGAAAAAACAAGTAAACAGTCAAATAGACACATAAAAGACTAGCCAGACACCTAAAATGGTCCTCTGCCTCTGGGCTGGGAAAGTGTCATCTTGGACTGGAATAATTCATTACTGACACCAGTGGGTTGGGCTTCTTGGATGGCGTGTACCGGCGCTGTCGTCGTCGCTACGTAGACTCAGAAGTCATTTATCACAAGCTCGACTCATCTCATCCCTGGTACCACAATGGTGGAACGAGCTCTTCTCTCAGAACAGCTGGATCTTTAACCATCTTTCGCCAGAGACTGAAAACCCATCTCTTCAAATTACACCTGGACCCTACTTGAATTGATCTATCGAACATGAAAGGACCTCCTCCAACTCTTCTACTATTACAAAAATAAAACCACAAATATTCTGACTCTACGAATGCTACTTATTCCTGTTGAAGGCTTAGCTGATGGAAGACTGTGATATACGGTGGGTTTGATTACCGTTGACAAAATCGACTTTGGATAAAAGCGTCAGCTAAATGCCGTAATGTAATGTAAGTAATGTCAGAGTAATATACTGATAACATTTACTCAATGTGCCATGATGACAAAAGATGGCCACTGCTGGTATTCAAATCTATTTGCTGGCCTTGCAAAAGACAGTGAGATAAAGCGGTTAGAGAAAGGCCGCTCAATGCAAATATTTCTGTTCCGATTAAAAGTCCTGTGGGCGACGAGTTCCACAACTGCCACCACTTCAAGCACATAGACACAGGCTGGGCTCGCTGATTGGAGACAGACTGCTGAGGCAAACCCATGAAGCTGCAATTAAAGTGAATACGGGACTGTCAAGGAAGATTAAAAACGCCATATCTGTTTTCATCTGCGCGCTTGGATCTGTCCTGGATGACGCCCACGGACACAGAGCCGTTTGATGTGACGAGAACATCAAAACTTACGAGGTCGCTTCTCTCGTTTATGAAAACGCACTCCGTCCTAGATAACCTAGCCTATTGATTCCCCACTGTACGGCAGTCTTAATCTTTGGCTCATTCTGAGGGCTGGCATATGAGATGAGCACAATCATTCATGTACATTTAGCTGAACGTCCAGCCTGGCGGGAGCAGGGAAACCGAGCCGCGTCCTTGGCCTCCGCTCTGTTTGTCATTACCCGCGGAATGTAAGATGCGCCGGGCAAAGACAGAGGCCTGTTGGCTAATCTGGTAGGAATTTGTTGACCAAAAAAACAAAACAGGGGTCTGGCTAACACACTATCCAGTTGTTCTTTGTAAACAAGACAACAGTCCTGGGAGACCACTAGCTCTCCATTTCTTGTTATTCTCATACTGCCGTTTGTCGTGTGAAAACCTCATTGACTCCTATTTTGGTGATTTTCCTGTTTTCACTTCAACTGAAGGATTACATGGTCTTCTATGTATGAATTCTCTGACCTCTTTCGAACCCCATCGGATAATGTCAAAATGCATTGTCATCAAGCTAAAAACAAGGCTGTTTGTCTCTGAAGAATTGACATTTCTTCTTGGCTTTGCTCGTGGACGAATTGGCTACTATGGTCAACACTTCAGTGAAGAGAATTAATAGTAGCGACGTTATATTATTCTGACGTAGATCTATTTCACTTCAAATCTACTTCAGACAAATCCAGCTTGTGCTCTCAGTAGTCCGTGAAAATAAATGTGTAAATTGTTTGCAATATTAAGCTCCGTTTAAAATTTGCATGACCTGAGACAATAAAGTGCAACAAATTACAGAAAGGAATTGTGGGTTACTAAGGGTTTTGAAATATGAAACACCCAACGGCTGTTACTATGGTACTAAACAATTACGATCAATATTTTTTCCGAAGATAATAGGGTGAAGCTATTACCTAGATGACAGGCTGCAAAACGGGCCAGTTTGGCTCCTGTGGGAATATTTATGACCTTGCAAAGCTTCAAAGTGGAAATTCAGCCTGAAGCAGAATTCACACAATTTATTCCTGTGATGTTGTACAGCTTAGTCAAGATTTGTGATCACAGCAACAGCAACAACAACAACAACAAATAGGGAAATCTCCTAAAGCTAGAAAGAAAACTAATCTCTAATCTGTACTTTTGACAATGAATAGGAGAGTGTCTTTGTAGACACTTCAAGAGGGACAATTGCGTTTCAATAGACTTAACAGGCCCTCCATCACTTCCCCTCGGCCCTTGGTAATACGTAACACTATACGTCACGTGAGTGGCCACTTGCAGAGCAGGGGGAGGAGTCCGACGCATAGCCAACTCCTGCCTGTCAGATTAGAGTTTGTTTGTGACTCTTCTACTGACGGCCGTGCTACCGATTAGTCAAAGTTTCCGTTGCAACTTACAACACATCCTTTTCAAAATAAAAAAGTTTCAGTTTACACAGGAAATGGGTAAAGTAAAAGCCTTAAAACAAACAATGATATCACAAAAAAGATGTACACAAGGTGCAAAATAAAATGCGCTTTACCCATAGTCATTTTAGGGTTACGTACACCTATGTTTTAAAAGAGTCTGTACATAGTGTACTTCCACTCTCTATATGAATGTTATCATATTTATTTTCTGTTTTAAATGGTGTGGTCAAGTTTCCCAGTTGTAGATCTTCACATAACATAATGGTCTGGCGTCAAATCTCATTTGAGTTCAAAACCATCTGAATGGAAACTCAGAGAGCTCACCAGATTTCTGAAGAGTCACAAAATGTACAGTTATTGTTATTGTGTTATAAGTATTTCATAGCCTAGTTGTCTGGTCATTATATTTTTGAATGTTTGTTGAAAGCATTATCATTATTATTTCATAAATTCATTTTAAAAGTGTTATTAAATTATCAAATACATTATTTGAAATAGAGATGCACTTATGGTGATTCTTTCTTAAGGTACATGCTCAGCTGTCGTACAATTACACCGAATGAAAATGTCCCCAGATTTGCTCCTAGAAATCTGGTCAGCTTACCTTACTGGAAATGATGCGTAGTGAAACAAACTTGAGCTATAGCTAAAGTGAATCACTTTGTAACATGGAGATAGCTTTTTACAACATTGAAAATGGATGTCCCGAGCAACGTTTGATTATTTGATTCCGTTTTATCAAATGTGTGCTCAGTCCACAAGATTGGTGCAATTAAGGATTTACTTTGTTGAAAACGTATAACCCAGAACAAGAAAGACATAGTTATGCAGTCTCTTTGGAAAGGCAAAACATAGTTAGAAAACGGCGTATAATAGTTTTCTAATGTTTCTGGTACGACAGCGTTTACAAGCACACAGCTTCTGCATGTCACCGCCCTAATATGAAGACGTTTGGTTGGTTCTGCAACGCAGTTTTACAAAAAAAACTCTAATTGTTTCCATCCAGTTTTAACAATGAAACCTGGTTGAATGCCCTCAGTCTCTAGTTGAGCGAAGCGTTTAGAGACTGACTTGTGAGTCAAGAGAATAACATATGTAAATCCTTTTTTAAGGTAGGTTTCCCCCTGGTGTTACCTCAGTCTGGGAGGCGAGTTCTCATATGACAGCAGCACCATTCAGAACAGCAGTCAATTTTACCTCAGGCCCATTCCCTCTGGATGGGACTCTTGTAGCAAGAGGGCCATGCAAGAGGTAGACCATGTGACAGCTTTAGATGGACGATAAATGGGGATTTACAAGAGTCGTTTTACAACTTGTCTCCTAACCCAGGGCTCAGGTACCCCAAGTGTATGAATATGGAGACTGGTGGAATGGACATCTTGTTCAGCTTATTATCACATTTATGAGCACCACATGCTATTCTGATACCTCCCTCGCTTAATTATCTAAAGACTCGGGGTCCTCAGAAGTCCATTTCTCAAATAAGGGGTGTACACGAACAAAATATGCAATAATACAAGCCATGCTTCAACACACAGTACGGCAACTTGAGTGTCTGTAATATGAATAGCAACATTCCTTTAAGGGAAAAATGATGTTGTATGCTGTTGTTCTTTAAATAGCAACCCAGTGGTCATCTACTGACCATTCTGGATGTCTACCCAGAGAGGAATGCAGATCGGTATCTCCGCTTTGTTTTCTCTGCCCATTCTGGGTTCAGGAGGAACCAGGAAGCAATCATCTTTCATTGCACATGGATGGGTTTGTGTGTTTTGAAAAGCTTTGATTTAGCCCATTCGACTCTTTAGCCTCATGTCTAGCTCTACAACTATTCTCATTGCCTTCCCTGGTGGGTTGAGCTTGCCAATTCCCAGGACAAGCCTGACAGGGACGTCTGGACACAGAGTTGGGAACCAGTGAAACGGCATGACTCGAGACATCAGCTGTTGCTCCAACTTTATAACGTCCTGCACGGCGCGGAGTTGCTTTTGGCCCCCTGCCCGGGCTCTCTCGTGCTAAGCTTACATTCATGTTTCTCTCTCACAAACAGTTTGCTGGTGCCTCCCTGGGGAATGAGTGGCCCCTTTCTGTGGCGAGCGTAGCCCACAGTGGTGCAACACCCCGATCTGCAGAGTAGAGACCTTAAAGGGATTTATTTCTACTTCCTTCAAGGGAGGAAGGCCTCGCTTAATTGCTTTGAAACCCAATGCACACCAATATTATGACAGGTCAAATCAAACAGTAAACAAGCCAGCATGCCATGTCTTCAGATATGTGGTAGATAATATCGTAACCACTTGTAGGGAGAGACTCCTACCATCTTGTAATATACCGCAAGACAACTGCTGAACAAGACACGGGGCTGGTGCCAAGGATAGAATACTGTACTCATGTGAGTCAGTCACACACACGCACGCACGCACGCCCACACACACACACACACACATCCCTGCAGCTTTCACCGCTTCCTGGGAAAACAATGAGAGGAAAGAAAAGTCAACAAATCAAGAGGCATCCAGAGTGACTCGGACTGTAAACGGGAACAGACAGGGGTGAGAGGCATTCAGACCAGGGTCAAAGGTAAACCCCCACGGAACAGACTTCATTAACTCCAGTCATATCCTGAGGAGATCATTAAAACGGCCATAGAACACACAGCGTACTTCTTTCTCGCCATCCGCATTCCTGACGGGCCACGTTGTTGTGACTCACACAGCAATCCAGAGGCATTTCTGCGCTGACATGGAGGCTTTCTCTGGGGCTCCTAGCGGGTCTCTGCCATGCATTAGCCAGACCGCAGTGGGTCAGGGGCCTGTAAAGAGGACTGCTTCACTGTGTGACAGGAGAGCTGCATTTCCCACGCAAGCCCTTTAACGAACAGGAGTTGAATCAGCAGAACAGTCAGAACATCGGTGCCTGAGAATCCTGCTCGTTTGACGTCTCCGCTTTGATGTCGACCGCCTCCCTCTGTCCTCAAGAGCGGGATGGAGAATTGGGGGGTTGGGG
>OMOT01052826.1:0-12563 GCA_900312575.1 Acanthochaenus luetkenii
CTCATTAGCACCACTAGGGGGTCCCACGGATGAGCAGGGCTGTAGAAGCTGGGGCCCCTGGGGTCCCTGGAGCCCCTGCAGCGCCTCCTGTGGGACAGGCTCCATGAGCCGGCAGAGATACTGCCCTCCAGGGGACCCACTGCGCCACTGTCGGGGCCAGGACGTCCAGAGGCAGCAGTGCTTCAACACCACCTGCCCTGGTAAGGAAGCAGACACAACAAAATAATATTATAATTGTGTTTCATGAGTGAGTATTACATATTTTTTGACCTGAAAATAGTCTAACGCCTAGGATTCAATTTAATATGAATCACCACACAAGCAACAGCAAAATGTAGCCATGGGATCCTAGGCTATATCCATGTTTTATTTTGATGGCTCAGCCTCTCCTCCCCAGTGAAGTGGCTGTTATTCTAAACAGTGTCACTCTCTTGCGTATTCACAGCAGTCACAAATTCTTAAGAATCTTAAAAATCCGATGTTTGTCTTGCGACCAAAATGTGATGAGACTCTCCTTCTCCCCCAGTGGATGGCCACTGGCTGCCGTGGGTGAGCTGGTCCAACTGTTCCAGTGGCTGTGGCGGTGTGGAGGTCAGACACAGAGGCTGCATCCCTCCTCGCTACGGAGGTAGAGACTGTTCCCAGATCCCTGGACAATCCAACCTGAGCATGGAAATCAGTAAGGACTGTCTGTAAAAATACACTAGAGTTGAACTAAGATTAAACTAAAGACTAAACCAAAATAAACTAAACTGAACTAAAGGTGTTATTGGCTAAACACGTTGTGGAACTCAGTAAGTCACTCACACTTATATCACACAGTGCTAAAAATGCTGTTGGTCGTAATTGTTGGTTATAATCTTAAAATTGTGTCCAAGTATTATGGTCGTCACTTGAGCCCAAAATGTGACCAGATGTCATGAACCCAGACTCACCAGAAAAACGTTTGATCAAACTGCACTTTTTTTCATTCAACTATTCACAATAATTAATTTACTCATATCATGTAATATGCCATTTTAAAGCTAAGCAAAGATCAGTAATCTATTAGAAACAAAATAACTAACTAACAGACCGTGATGAAGTGAATTGAGCATCAACCTTCTACCACTAGCAGAGGGAGAGGGAATATGAACCGTTTCAACAGGATTATGAAGGTGAAAATAATCTTTCTTATCCTGCTTTGTCTCTCTCCTTATTGCTGTAATCTCTCTTTCCTATTCCCCCCTTTTCTTCCCTGCCCCTCTCTAGAGCCCTGTCCTGAGGATGGTTGTGCCAACACCAGCTGTCCCAGTGGCCTGGTGAGACACAGTTGTGCTCCCTGCCCAGTATCCTGTGCCCACATCAGCAGTGAGACCACCTGCGATCCCATGGCACCCTGCTTCTCAGGTCAGTCGGGCCAGTAAAGCACCAGTGAGCTATATATGTACATGTTCTGGCGTATTGTGGTACTGTTCTGTATGACACAGACGTAATTAGATGTGTCTCGTAGATGTTCTTATGTCAAGGCATAATTCACCATTGAGATTTCGCCCACCAACTTTCTCTCACAACTCCAACTCCAGGTTGCTGGTGTCCGGAGGGCCGGGTGATGAGCCACACACAGAAGTGTGTGTTACCAGAGGAGTGTGTGTGTGAGGTGGCTGGTGTAAGCTACTGGCCGGGCCAGCAGGTGAAGGTGGACTGTGAGATCTGCGTGTGTGAGAGAGGAAGGCCTCAGCGATGCCAGCCCAACCCAGAATGCTCAGGTCAGTCTGTTTGATACACACGCAGCCTATTTCAAGGTCAACATCAAATTCAAGGCAGATTTTTACCCAGCAAGCGTCGTCCTTCATCTATCTGAGCGTTCAAGGCCTCCTGTTATTTGGAGCAGTACATACGCACTAGTGTACAAAATGTTGAGAACAACTGTTCCTTCTGTGAAATAGACGGACCAAGTGAATCCAGATGAAAGCTAAGATCCCTTATTGGCTTAAATACACTGAAGCAATGAAGGGAAGATCTGTAGATGAAGGGGAGGGGGAAAGTTAAAGAAGGGTTTTTGAAGCCTTGAAACCACTGAGACATGGATTGCGCAAATGGAAGTATTATTAGGAAGGTGTTCCTATTATTTAGTATACTCGGTGGTGTCAAATCTATATACTAATCCAGTTATCTATGGTGCCAAACGCCTCCGTGGGCTCTTTGAAATGTGACGGTTAACTGTGTCTTACTGTAGTGCACTGTGCCTGGTCATCATGGTCTGAGTGGGGCGAGTGTTTGGGGCCCTGCGGAGTCCAGAGTGTCCAGTGGTCGTTCCGCAGCCCAAACAACCCCACCGAGCACGGAGACGGGAGGACGTGCCGAGGAATCTACCGGAAAGCCCGCCGGTAAGTAGCCCTTATGTCTATACTTCAGTCTATACGCTACACCACATTAGCCTCAAGAACTGTGTCCGTGCCCCGCAAGGCTCAGACCTTGACGCACGCATTTCCATCCTAGTCAGTTTCGAGTCCAGTCCTATTCCATCTCAAGGTGTGTTGTTCCATTGCACTGCTGGACTCTCAACTGATATGCTACACTGCATGAATCCACATACCGATAGAAAGCTTTTTGTCAGTCACAGTCTACTGTCTATCTATTGTCTACCTTGCACTGTGCCCTAAATATGAGGTTGTTGTCCCTGTACCATATGTGCCAGTATTTATGTCACAATATGAGTTTTCCATATGTTCCTGCACCGATGTCACCAAGACAAATTGTTCTACATTTATAGTACTTGGCAAATAAAGTGATTCTGACTCTCTCAGATTCTTTCCAGAAACATTTGGTCAATTACAGTGTGTTAATATGTCAAGACTGTATATTCAGCCATCTACATTGCGAGGACGCGTCTGTGAACTCCCTTATCGGAATAGTTACATGTGTTTGTGCGTGACCCCCAGGCGTTTGTACATGCATGCATGTGTTCGCGTTCATACATGTGTGCGTCCCTGCATGTACTGTATTTGTGCACGTCTGTGTGTGTGCAGCTGCCAGACAGATGCCTGTGAGGAATGTGAGTACCAGGGTCAGTCCCATGCAGTGGGAGACAGATGGCGGACAGGCCAGTGTCAGTTATGCCACTGTCTGCCCAACCTCACAGTGCGGTGTTCCCCCTACTGCCCATACGCCGTCACTGGATGCCCACAGGTAAGAAGGGGGAGGGGTTGTTTATCCATGCATATGTGTTCTGTGCGCGTGTCTGTATGTGTGATTTATGTCTGCATATGTGTGTGTGTGTACTTGTGCATGCACATGCTGCGTGAGTATGTGTCCGATTTTCATCAGTGCTTTTCTCTTAGTGTTTGCGTTTCTGTGCGAGCGTTTGCGCTTGAATGCATCTGTGTTTCAACCTTATCTCATGTAAACAGTCCAACGCACGCTGTCCTCTTTATGATCTACAGCTCTGCTTCCTCCACATCCTTTGCTTTTCCTTCACAAAGTCTAGTCCCATAGCAACTCTGCCACATGCGTGACAAGAGTCTAGTGTGAATGTTCCTTTGTTCCTATAGGGAGGGAGTCTGGCGCCAGGGGAGGGAGACAGGTGTTGTTACTGCCAAGGTAAAGTCAGAGCTGTTGTTACACTATCTACCCTGATAAACACTCTTCTGTTTAGTGGTGAATAAAGTTATTTGCGTTTACCCATTATACACATGAGGAACTGCACTCCATGGTTGCTTATCTATGGCTGTCAATGATGACGTTAGTCCCAGTGAATGATAGTAGTTATTATGGGGTGTTTCTTTTGTAGCCATGCACACAGCCTCACCTTGTTTGTCCCATTTGTGTCTAGCTGTTATCCACAAGAATGTCATTTTTATATGGTTCCTTGTCTAAAGCGGCATCCAAAGTAGGGTGACAGGGTGGATTAGAGGGTAAACCATCCAATGTGTCTATTATCAGCCTTGTATTATGATGAAGTGCACTATAGCTAGACTGGGCCCGCTCACTAATTATAAGTTGCTCTGGATAAGAGCGTCAGCTAATCGCCCAAATTCTAAATGTAAATATTAAGTCACATGCACTGTTTGCAAGTACCTCTGTTAATTGATTCCTCATGTTCGATGTTGTTTGGCTATGGGGAACATTTGCTGCAGAGTTGTTGATTTGTGTTTTTGTGTCAACTTGCAAAACATAACTTTTTATTTTAAGAAAATCAGATGAAAAAAGATTGATGTGATAACTAAAGGCTAATCAAGATCACATACATTACATTAATGTTCACCAAAATTGCAGCTCTCCAAATAAGAGGCATTGGTCATCATTTTCAAACATGACAATGATTTAGATAAAGTGACTGTGTTTTCTGACATTAACGCTTCTATTCTACAACACCCCTGTAGGAGGCAATGCCACTATTCATGTGACAACAAGCCCTGCCACTGGGACCTCCAAACCAGCAGAGGGCACTACACCCCTGGTGCCCACCTACCCACTTCCTCCTGGTGGTCAGTGTCTTTCTCTTTGTAATCAATTATTTCTGTTTTTGCTCTCTTAGAGCTAGACCAACATTTATGACTCAGATTCTGGATTATAGGGCTAACACTGTGTGTGTGTGTGTGTGTGTGTTTGTTTGTATGCATGTAACAGACAGTTACATGCATAGATGTGCCTGTTAGTGTTAGTGGCTGTTTGCATGCATAAATTGCTTGTGTATGTATGAATCTCCAGATTGGAACAGATAAACATCATTGTAATTCTCATTCTTCAGGATATCATGTTACCCCTCATCTAATTTAACTCCTCTCCTCTCCTCTCCTCTCCAGATGAGTGTTGGTCTCCTCTGGGTGTCCAGTCTCTCCCAGCCTCCAGTTTCAGTGCTTCATCACAGCAGCCTGGTCATCCGCCTGGAGCTGCTCGCCTCTACAACTGGGACCCCCACAGAGACCTCCAGGTACTGAACCCAGATGAGACTAAATGTCCTCCTATGTGTTTGGGCAGTAGGGTGGCCAAGTGGTTGAAGAGACTGTCCTTCAACCAGACTCTGTGTCAGCAAACATCTGCCCTGCTGAAGTGTCCTTGAGCAAGTCCCTAGCCGGTCCAGGAGTGCTGTTCTGTAGCTCACCTTGACCTCTGACCTCCCTGCAGGAGGGCAATAGAAAAGAAAATGTCCATATGGGGATCAATAAAGCATCAAATTATTGTTATTAATATGATTGACACAAGACCCCCCATAGAATACCTTTAGAAGCAGGAGACGCTTATTCAAAGGGAGAGAGAGATTAAATGTTTGACTATTCAATGATGTGAGAAGAAGACATTTGAGAAGATGACGTTTATTTTTCTAGGGAAGGTTTGCTGAGCATGCATGCTCTTTTTCAGCAATGCCCTTCTTCTCATGCATGCAGTTGCACACGTTCACTCCTGGGTGCTGTCCAGTATGGCCAGTCTAATGCTTTTGGCCACTGAACATCTTCACTTCAGCTATCGGGGCTTAAGATTTGCGCTTAATGGCACCTCGATGGTAGACCTGAGAACATGACTCATCCAAAACATGTATTATTATACCATAACCTTCTGTGATATTTGTTTTGTACTGTGAGGGTGATAATGATACAAACCCAGTTGTCAGCGTCGGGTGTAACATGAAAACCTTCGGTCTGCAGGGCTGGAGTCCAGAGCCCGAGGAGTATAAGGACCTGCCACAGAGAAGCCCTGAAGGACACAGTGGTACCAAGCAGAGCCCCTACCTACAGATAGACCTGCTGAAGCCATACAACGTCACTGGTAAACATCCATGCATGTCCATGTAGTTTTAGAAGAAGTACATTTGAAACAGAAGAGTTAATATACCATATTCTCTTGAAATTCTAAGTTGTGTCAAAAGTTCCGATTGAAATGGTGAAGTCCTGCATGGGATGGCTTACTGTATGTCAGCAACATAAATTAAATGGATAACATGAGGCAGATAAAACATTTGTCACAAAAAATATCAATCACAAAGTGGCAATATTTTATTGCACTAAATGTATTATTTTTAAAAAATCTGTCAAGTAGTGCATGTAAAAAGTTAATCAGGTGGACTAGATAATGTAGTTCCCATCTGCATGTAATTGTATCTGCCTCTGTCTTTTCTCATTCTCTCACCCTCCTTACCCCTATCTTTCTCTCTCCCTTTGTTCTCTCTGTCATTCTTTCTCTCCTTCTTTCCCCCTCTTCTTCCTCCCTCCCTCTCGCCACCTCCTCTAGGTGTGCTGACCCAGGGTGGTGGTGTGTTTAACACTTATGTGTCCAGCTTCTACCTCCAGTTCAGTCAGGACGGCAGACAGTGGTACACTTACCAGGAACTCGTCACCGATGCCCGGCCCAGAGCCAAGGTACAGTAAGACATTAGACCAAGTACTGCAGCAACTATCAAATATATACTTTTGCACTGCAGAAACTATCAAAGACATACTTTAAAGCCATTTGTCAGTCATGCAAATATATTTTTATTTATTTATTGATATAGCACTTATTTAAACATAGTTACAAAGTGCCTGACTGAAGGAAAAAAGAAAGCAATAGTAGGCAATAATAAACAACAATAAAATTTGAGGATAATGAGCCAAGACGTGTAAAGATTTGACGACTAGTGATGTCTGTGTCAATAATAATTACCTCAAATTTATTGGAGTTCAGTGGTTGAACATTTTGTGACACCCAATTTTGTATGTCAAGGAGGCAGTCATACAGTGTGTAACCTGCTGTATATCATCTGCATCAAAGGAGAGGTACAGTTGAGTCAGCGTGTCAGCGGCATAAGAATGAAAACTGACATTGTGCTTGCGAATGACATGGCCTAGAGGTAGCATGTGAATATAAAACCGAAATGGTCCAAGGACAGACCCCTGGGGGACCCCACAGGTTAACATGCAAATATATATTTGCGCTGCTTTTTGAAATGTTGAGATCTAGATCTCCTTTCCCCCACCAGGTTTTTCATGGTAACCATGATGATCGAGGGGTGGCCGAGAGCAGGCTAGACAGGATGGTGTCGGCTCGGTTTGTCCGCCTGCTGCCACACGACTTCCAGAGTGGCATCTACCTTCGCCTTGAGATCATGGGCTGTGGAGATGGTGAATAGATATCTGTTTACATTAATTTGCTACTTTATTGATATTACGTTTTTTGTGCATGAATATGGTTATAAAATATACTGGCTGGTCTTATCTCCTTTCCTGTCTTATCCATACCCCTTTTATCATCTCCTCTCCTCCAGGTTATCGCTGGTTGACCACCCCGTCTCCTCCCTCCCCAGTCTCCCCAGTAGGTGGCTGTAGAGAGATGGAGTTCCAGTGTGAAAATGGTCGCTGTGTGCCAGCAGGTCCACTGGGAGTTGTCTGTGACGGGGTCAACGATTGTGGGGATGGATCTGATGAGATGTACTGTGGTGAGCAGCCCAACCTAACACACCCTTCTTTCATTTCATTCATTTTACAGCCATAAAATCTAGGCAATTTTGCAGTGTTTTTTTCCTGAGATGTGATGGAAAGTAGACCCAACCGTTTTATTTGTGAAATAAAGTTGATCCACCCTGTTAAGAAAATACATTATGATCTCAATATACAATATAGGATACACCATAGTAAGCTGATGTAAGTCGTATGATATTTAATTTATATTCTGAATTCTGACTTCAGTTTATAGTTTATATCACTGTTGCATTAATTGTTTTAAAAAAACAAAGCTACATGATATGAAATGTAATTTAAGATGAAACTGAATATACCAAAAGTTCTGTTGAACACAAATTCTGTTTGGGCCTTTTGGTGAGTAACAGAACAGTGGAACAAGAAGTTTATATCCTTTGCTTTCACCTGATGTCATAGTTCCTCATGGCTGCCATTTTCTGTTGCCCATTTTCTGGCGTTAATTTTGCACTCTTCGTTTTAAACATTCTGTTTAATTTAATTGTTTCAGTTGGAAACAACACATAACACACCACAACAGCTCAAAAAATCCATTATCTTACCATCATGTACTTGTTCTTAACTTGGCTACATACAATTATGTTATACAACTTTGTAATCTGTTCTGAATAAGGGTGCCAGGTCTGTGCTTAAACTGTAAAATTCTAACTGAGTGTAACAATCATGCTAACTAGTATGACCATCCACCACATCCAGGTACGCGGCCTTCTCCTACAGTCACCAGCCCACGCAGCTGCCCTGCTGGTCAGTTCTCCTGCCCCCCACCTGGGGGCTGCATCAAGGCAGCGCTGCGTTGTGACGGGATCCCCCACTGTCCCGGTGGAGAGGACGAAACCGGCTGCCACCCCCACGACAACACCACCACCCAGTCAGACAGGTGGAGGGGACATTATTATTATTATTAGTAGTAGTGGTAGTAGTAGTAGTGGTAGTATTACCAACTCCCACACACCCCTATATCCACACGTGCATTCTGCTTCTTGCTAATCTCTCTCTTGTACCGCTCCATGAATGTTTCAGTGTGATTCCTTTGAGTTGTCAAGTAGGACTTCATCGAACACATTTAGATTCTGCACTAACTCTGTTCCTCTCCATTGTTTTATGGCAACTTACAGACCGTACACACCCACCCCTGTCCCCCTCAGGACTCCATCCATGGCTGCTGTCACTCACCCTGCAGTAACGCCAGCGGTGAGGAAACACCTCAGTGAATCATCAACGAGTTTCTGCATCAGTGATTTTCATACATGCTGTCGTGTTTATAGTGTATTTCCTTATTTTCTTTTTCTTTTTTTTGCCCTGTTTATTTTCAGGATGGTGGCCCAGGATATCGTGGTAAGTGTTACGCTGTAAAATGAGGAAATTCCCGCACACTGCTCTTGCAATGTACACAATTCTTTTATTATCCAAACCATTATAGAGAAAAGTTGTTTTTGTGATTTCATTTAATAATCTCAGGGTTTTTTTGGACGTACAAGTCCTATTCATTTGTAATGAGAGATTCCAGTTTTGCTGCTTTCTCCGTACTTCATTCAAACTGCCAAATTGGTTTTGTTGAATGGTATTAAACTCCTGTTAATGAGACTAGTCGTATTCTGCAGGTATTTGCTCTTCTGCCCTGGGATTGGAGGATGGGAGGATCCGTTACGGTCAGCTGTCCTCATCCACACACAGAGGGAACAACCCTGCTGATGCAGGGCGACTCAACATAGCGCCCAACGTGTAAGTAATCAGGACTTTGTATGATAATCAGACCGGGGTCCAAAAATAGTCTCAAACATTTGTTGCTGGCTCTAGGTTATCCTAACCCTAACCCTAAGAGTCAGATGAATGGGGTTTGTCATATACATCCACTGAAACAAACCTGTCTGAATGTTCCTGATGCAGTAGACCCAACTCAACTGGTAGTCCATGTAAGGCTAAAACAAACACTAGGAAATAGGAATTATTTGCAAAAACGATTGAATCCAGGTCTTTCAAGTTGGATACATGAACCACGGTAAAAGAGGGGATCTTTATTTATCAAGCACTTGTTATGGTTCAAAGTATATAAGGAGATATAATAGGTGGCACATGAAGTTGCGATTATTTATTGCATGCAGGTTAAATATTTATTAAAAATAATTTATTTTGCTGTTAATGTTTAAGGAGATTTTAGAGCATGCACAACATCTTGGTGGTTTCAGCTCAAAATAAGTGCTTGAGCATTTGTATTGCGCTGCTCTGGTTCTTGAGTAATGTTCCAAGTGGGTACTCTGACTTAAGACACATTCAACTAAAGTAAGAGTACTTGTACTTGAGTAAATTGTTTCAGTAATTTTTCCACCTCTGTTAGTGTGACAAAAAACTTCTGCATTGACAGAAAATAAACAAAAACGTGTTGTTTTTTGTGCCGCTTACCAGTCTGATAATGGAGCCTGGTTGGAGCCCCTTGCCCACCGACCCCCAGCCATATTTCCAGGTGGATTTCCTGGAGCCCACCTGGGTATCAGGGGTGGTGACCCAGGGCAGCGAGCGCATGTGGGGCTACCTCACCAAATACCGCCTGGCGTTCGCCCTGCAAAGCACCCACTTCACAGATTACACGGAGAATGGGAAGCCTGGTGGCCCTGCTCAGGTATTTGTATTTATTTGACAATTTTGAGTCACATTTCACTTTATTACATCAATAGTTTTGTGTGGTAGGGTATAAGAAAAAGAAATCATTCTTGTTTCTGCAAAAGTTAGAAGCCTTTATTTCATTGTTTGATTCCGCGTCGTAGGTGTTTGAGGTGCGGATGGTGGGCAGGACCCCAGTGACCCGCTGGCTGGGTCGGCTTGTCAGAGCTCGCTACCTGCGCATCATCCCTGTGGAGTTCAGACACACCTTCTACCTCCGTGTGGAGATCCTCGGCTGCAGAGGGGGTAAGGCATTGAACTAAACTACATAATAAGGATCTGAATTCCCTTGAGTTCATATGTTCCAGGTCTATGTCCCTGGTTGTCCCTGGTTGTCCCTGGTTGTCCCTGGTTGTCCCTGGTTGTCCCTGGTTGTCCCTGGTTGTCCCTGGCTAACTAACTAGTGTAGAAGCCCTTGAGTGCTGACTCTTGATTATTAACGTTAATAACTAGTGGGTGAGTTGCAAAACTGTCTTCACCATCAGTGTTTATAGGCAACAACTCTTCCTCCCGCCATTGTAGATGAGCTGGTGACGCCCAGCAGTGTGACCACATCTCCCCCTGTTGGTGGGAAGGTGACCGTGCAGCGCTGTAAGCCGGGCCAGTTTGCCTGCCACCACACTGAAGAGTGCGTCTCTGTCTCCGTGCTTTGTGACGGCCGACTGGACTGCAAGGATCACTCCGACGAGATCAACTGTGGTGAGAGCTGATAGACATTTTTCAAGTTGCTTTGAGTCATACCATGTCTCCCATGTCCCAGGAGACAGAGGGAGAACAAGGACTGATGACTTAGAAGATATTATTATTTGGTCAATGAATAATGAATTACAAGATGTGATCACCAAACTATCAGCATAGAGACCCCAATTCCAAATACATTTCTGGTAATTGTGATCTTTGATCTCCAACCCCTCAGGTACGGCTCCAACAAGAGGCTCCCCGGGGCTGTGGAACCAGACCAGCCGCACAGGGAGACCTGGTTTCCATGGTGACAGTACAACGGGTGCCCCAGGACTCCATACTACCAGGTCCCAAGGAGGCCGTCCCGGTGTGGCTACCACGGCGGTTAGCCCTGGGGTCACAGGTCAACCTGGACTGCATCTCACCACGACCCTCCACCCTGGAAGACCTGGCCTGCACACCACAAGAGGTGAGAGAGACATGGGACACAGTGGCCTTGCTAGAACCAGAGAGTCTAGTCCTTTCGGACAATATCTTATCTCATCCCAAATATATTTTACTGAACAACACAGAGGTGGAACATTAGTGTGAAATGAGTGAAATATGATCTGTTTCTCTCCATTAGAGAGCTCTAACATCCTCATTTTGTCCTTAGCCAGTTTAGACAGGCAGTTCAGATTTACCCGACAGTGGAAAACTACTAACCATGGAACAGTGCTGCCAAGTGTTAGTGAAAAGAACCAAGACACTTAACCATACAGAATAGACATAATAATGCCACCTCTATTCTCTATTCAAAGCCCCGTGGATCACTGCTACCTCCCATGATGGCGGCCTACCCAGAGTGCTTTGCGTGGAGGGCCAGTTTGCATGCCGGTCATTCGGCTGTGTGGACTCGGCGCAGGTGTGTGACGGCAGACAGGACTGTTTGGACGGGTCAGACGAAGAGCGATGTGGTACGAACCAATGGCATGTCAGGGGGGGCAATTGAGTCGGGGCACAGGGGAATGTTGTTGACATTGTTCATTCATATTGTTCAGTACATCCCCTGTGATTACCATCGATTATAAGGGGAAATCTGAATCTGAATTATTTTCATTGCACAAGTACAATACATGTGCAGGAGTTGGTCTTGGTGATATTGGTGCCATATTGGAGACATACTGAGAGTTTCACAGTGGACTAGAACAATGCAAAGGGACAGTGCAAGAAACACTCGACAGAAGACTGAGTGATATGTTTAGTACATGTTGGGGAAAACACCAATGCACTTTACGGATATCCCCCTTGTAAAATGCACTCAAATCGTTCCCTGACTAAAGTCCTCATTCGCACTACCTGAAATTAGAATCTTTAGCTTTTGCCCCATAATAATTAAGTGTTATTTCAATCAGATTCTTGTTGTTGCTTCAACAAAATAAAAGCAAAGCAATGAAACAAAGTCCTTTTGAATGTCCTTTGACTTACGTTATCCCTGGAAAATGTCATACACAAATTTAACGGGCTTCTGTTTTCGTGCCTCCATTCCTCCCCAGGCACCACGGCTAGGCCGGTGACCCCGCGGCGCCCCCTGGTGCCCAGCCCCTGCTCTCCCAAGCAGTTCTCCTGTGGCAGTGGGGAGTGTGTTCACCTGGACCGCAGGTGTGACCTGCACAGAGACTGTGTGGACGGGTCGGATGAGAAAGACTGTGGTAGGATATATGTCAGCCTCAAAAAACTGGTAGTTAGACCAAATGGGGGAAGATATCTTTGTTACATGCTACAGATTAGTGTCAGCCTGGGACCCAGAAA
>OMOT01052827.1:3387-15997 GCA_900312575.1 Acanthochaenus luetkenii
AAAAAAACTAATTCTTCAGCGAAGAGATGAATTATGGCGCACGAGTGGAAGTCTGAAGGGGAGACTACAGTAGTAAAGCTTCCTAGGACTCTAGTTTTGGATGTTCATTTTGGATTATTTCCTCCCTCTTCCGCTTGACGGTTGTCCATTGTTGCGTGCATCCGGTGAATCAGTCGCGTACAGCGTGTCATTAGCCAATTATGTCAAACCTTTATAGGTGGCACGCAGCACCGCAAGCTTCCTGTGAGTGGCAACCAGGTCATAGGATTGTAGCGCAGGGTGTATCTGGATCTCGGTGGGCCGGGCTGACCCTGGTAGTGCTGAGATAGAGTCTGTAATGGGCTGGAGTGGGAGAGCTTGCAGGAGTGCTGGATGTTATTTCAGTGGTTGCTGGTGGAAAATTATTGATTCAGTGCAAACGGCTGTAATTACACAGTGACTACGGCGCGGCGATTAGGTTGTGGCGTGTCCAGATCATCACGGGGATCACAGGGCTCTCGCCTACACGGTGGAATCAAAAGGTATTCCAGGAACTGCTGCGCGCTCCCTGACCGCCAACTCGCCCTGTCAGCGATTTCTCTTCTGTGAGTGGCTGGCGTCAGGCCGGCCCTCTCAGAGCTTTTAAAAGGCTGTTAAAGGTCCGTGTGAGACACTGCCCCAATCCCTCTGCCAACCACCCACACAACACACACCCTCCAAGCAATCGCAGCTTCTCAGGATGTCAGCTAGCGTCACCGTAACCCCCTTTACGCCTGTGACCAGGGCTCAGCCATGCAGGGGAACTGGGGCAGAGTAGAGGCACTCGGTCGTAGCAGCCAACAGAGAGAGAGAGACGCCGGTCCTGTCCGCCACACTGACCTTTGAGGGCGTTTCGAGGATCGGAGGAACACGCGTGTGATGGTGTGGGCGGTGAATGACGGTGAAAGTAATGCTCTGATTCATCTGTCGGTGTAAACGCAGAGTGACTAGCACGGCAGAACAGGATGCAACTAAGGACTCAGATGAGACACAAATGTCATCCAATTTCTTTTTTGAAGGGAGAGACAACTGGAGGGTCCATTATGTGGCCCCGCGCTCCTGTCCTGTCCAGGTTGATTTGTCAAGGTAAAATGGCAGGGCTGCAAATTCTGCTTGACAGCAGAAGCTCCCCTTAGGGGAACTAAGTGGCCTTGACTTGTCGTAGTCACACACTGTTGCTGACAAGGTGATGATGAACACCTTTCATTAAAAGGCAGAAGCTGGTCTCACTGCCAAAGGGCCAGGACCGGGACTGGAAGACAGAGCCTAGGGGCCCAAACTCTAAATGGTTTTTATAAGAACTTCTATATGTCACCATGACGCACACTCAAATAAGCACAGGACTTACAATAAGAGGCATTGGAGGATGAGCTTGGCTCGGAGCACTCCCATAAACATTGTTTGAATCTTGTGATAAGCAGCATTAGAGGTGCTAGTACAATAAACACATGATGCATAATATGTGGATTCATATGGCGGTTTAGTGGTGTCTGGGGAGGTGGGTGTACTGTGATTTCTCAGGGACCCCACCTGCACGCACACACACACACACACACACCACCGTGTATAAAAAGGATCATAAACTAGTCTACTTTCAAAGCAACTGACATGAATATGAACTGGTATAGTAAAAAGTGTCCTCGTTGACGTCTCTTCTCAGAAGAGGCTCTGGCTCCCCACTCGACTGTCACTATCATCCAGAGTTGTAGTCGAGTCGCCAACCTTCAAGTCCGAGTCAAGTCTCAAGTCACCGGTGCTCAAGTACGAGTCCAAGTCATATTGCTTTTTCATCGCCAGGAATTGCTTCATGATGATTGACAGTTTGACGGGCCCTGTGATTGGCTGACTGGTCTGCTCCATCAGATGTAGTGAAGAGGTGCCACTCTGCTCACTATATATATATATACTGCATACATAGCCTACTTGCTGTACAATTAAAATTAATCCATTGATGTTTCGGCCCACAAAAGCTTTCATCAGATTGCAAAGAATATGAATATCAATACTACTACTACTGCTAATAATAATAATGATAAACAAAGTTGCAAAGTACTGTAAAAAAACAACAACATTCAGCTGTAAGATCTGTGGATCCATTAGAGCCACTCAGCAGAATATAAATTATGACATAAGGAGCAACGATATAGCTGGATCCCTCAGTAAACACCAGTGTCTGAAATACTCTGGACCACCGTTCAAATGACACACAGCTGTTACTGCCATCTCCATGACAACTATGATATCAGAAGGTGTCACTGGCTCTTTTTTTTGTTTCCTTTGGTCGCTGTATATTTTATATAACTTGATATCATACAATTTTGGCACTTCAGACTTTTAAATTGTGCAATAATAGCAGTTGTTGTTGTGACGCCACTGGCATATAGCACATGTGCAGGATAGTGCTGTACCCTTTTCCTCTAAACATTACAGAATTCTATCTACACTCTGTCACAGTGACCACACGGTGTTCAATTACATTGATTTCCCCCCGCGCTTCCTGTCTTACCCGGCTGGTTACTTGATAAGCTTGCAAGGTGCACTGTCAGAGAGAAGGCATGTGAAAGAGATCCACTGGTGTAGCTGATTTTTATCATCCGTTTGACAACATAAAAATGGCTGGATTGTGAAGACTCATTAAAAGTTCCAACATTCAGAGTTGGCCATCGGGGGAGTGGGGGGAGTGGGTGGCACGTGGGCACATGTGGGCTCTTGAGGGAAGAGGAGAGGAGGTGGTATGTGCCATGATGTTTCAAAATGTCCGCACCACCAAAATGTCATCATTCAAATAAAGTCATTTCAGCTGTTAGTTGGTGATACAAAGCTGAGATTGTCACACACAATCCAGAAAACAAACATTATGCAGTGGAATGTCAAGTTCACGGCCAGGATGGATGTGTTTCATTATGAGAATTGCCATGAACATTGATTAACAGCTGAAAAACGTGAGTTTAGGGTGTCCTATCCCTTTAAGTGACTTCACTGCCCCATGGCAATGTGAGAAATTGGAGGACATATGTATCCAACATGGCCAAACTCTCTCTATAACTCTTCTCTATAAGTAGCTCTGAGTTGCTCATACGTTCACTCAAAGTTACATCTGGCTCTATGAAGTCAGGGCAGGATATAAAATAAATAAATAAATATATATATATACAGATATTCAGAATGAGAATAGTGAAAATTATATTGTTAATACCTTTTCACGTTTACCACAAAATCTGTTCTTAGCACTGTATTATTACAATTGTTATACTGGATCCATGTTTTTTGCACTGCAGAGTAGTTAGCCTGTGTTAGCATATATCAATATATACAGTATATACAGTATATATGTATATTAATACCATTAATATGCCACCAGGCCTACTATTCCAAGTGTTTACAGAGCACATTATACCCGTTAATTCATACATATTTCATAAAGCACTGTGTAATCTTTGTATAAGAAGCAGTCTTCATATTCATGAGCGGCACATTGTTTTGCATTTGAACGCAGGGTTTCAGTTGATGTGCTTGTATAGTCACATGCTTACACCCATCACATGAAATATGCAGTTAACTTTTTAAAATTTAAATTGATTCATAGACACAGTCTTCTCTTCTACGTATGACCTTAGATGAGATACTGACAAAATTGCGCCATCTTCCAATTGTATTTCCTGAATATGTCCTTGTTAGACACAATGGGCAAAAAACATAACCATAAATGGGTTTCTATGGTTGTCAATGAATTAGCACCTGATTAAGTGGTCGATGGAGATGTCCAAAAGGAGATTAAATGAAGTGGAGATTAGCAAACCTCCTGCCCTGAGTCTGAGGGATGAGGATGAGAGAACCATGACAAGGATGGCCAATTACAAAAGTCTCTGTTTTAATGATAGGCGGCGCAAAAAAGTTCCCTAGGGAATTGTAAATGTAGTACGATGTGATACAAAACAATATCACAATTTGAAGATAATACTAGAACCTCAGAACTGTATTTCTACTATTTGGGCACAATACCCCAATACGTTCTTTGTCCAAAAAAGAAAAATGAGGATAAATTGAGTTATTTGCACGAGAACACCAAGTAAATCTTAATCTTAATCTTAATGTCATATCTTCTTTTCTTCTTCTTTTTGTTTTGTAGTGGAAATGAACAGTTATGTTCGCTAATATTTGCTACTGTCGGAACGTTGAAGTTTAGATCTCTGTGAAATTGTCAATGTTGTCCTCCTCCCCTGAAGGACAGGACTTGTGAAGGCAAGGCAGTGGAAACTGATGTTTGGATTGTGACACGAAAGCAGGCAGACAGGCAGCATTATTTCACCTGTCTCCCCTTCCTTCTCGTTTGAGATTGCATTGTTACGCCGTCTTCCAAAGCCTCACATGGCAATTATCCACTTGTGAAGACCAGAGAGAGACAGTGCGCTTTTCTTCTCACTTCTTGGCTGATATGTTGATCGTTTCTGGTAGTTCGTATTTCCACGGCCTCTTGTTCTATTAGCTTGTGCCGAAATGGAAATGGGTACGGTTGGCCTCCGCCTGCCCTCTATGTCCGTATAGTCTGTGACTCAGGCCACGTTCTGTTTTCACTCAGGCACTCGATGTGTGTGCACGTGTACACCTCACTGCTTCCGGTATCTTGAGCAATCTTAGCAAACACAGGTTATACTTCGGGGCTATTCGTTCTCGCTGTTATGCCCTAGTTCTCCGTGTGTTGCAGCGTGAAGAGAATCGGTCGGAGGAAGCTCTCTCGGGGACGCGGGTTTGATAAGCCATACATTCCTTAATCCTGACAGGCAGGCAGCTCTACACGATGCAGTCAACTTATCAATATGTCGGAGAAGTTGCGGGCTTCTGTACCGATGCCCGGCTACACAGGAAGTCATATTTTGTATTCTGAAAAGATACGGTTGACGACAAAAGCTTAGTTGACCCCGCAACGCGTGGCGGGGATCATTACCAAGCGCCGCTTAGAGTCAACAGGAGGCCGGAGATGGTTCACCTCATGCCATCTTTTCACCGGACCATTAACCGAGCCCGCAGAGAGCGAGCGAGCGAGCGAGCGAGAGAACTGGCCGTAACTGCCAGAGGCTGTGGGAGACCAGGAAGTTTGGATATGCTTTATGGAACCTGCAGATTCAAGATTCACCCGCTACATCATTCAGTCCAGGCCCCAAGGTACGCATGTGATGACAGGTAGGAATCGAAACGGTTTTAGAGGGAGGAAACCTGGGAACAGTGACGAATACCAAGTAGTGTTGTGTTGTTCCCCAAAAGGGCAGACCGCACAAGAGTCAAAGAGAACCGCTGAATAAAGGATGGGGCTCTGGGGGTATGAAGGGTGGGAACTGGGGGATGTGGGGGTCGGGCGTTTCATCGTCGTGTAAAGATGTTAGTCATTGAATCAGTCAGTCAGCGAACGGGAAGTGAACAATTGTTAACACGCTCTCCTGACTCCCCAGTGGTTTCTCCTCACAGCACCGGTATCCCTTTCAAGCAGCGTGAGATTTCTCCCTCCGCTCTTTGAGGGCGGGAGAATCTGGGCTCGCATCTCACATTTCACTCCCATTTATTGTCCGCTATGCAGCTCAGCGATCCTAGTCCTCCATTAGCCTGCACAGAAAAGCATGCAGTGCAAGTAAACACCTTTTTTTGTGTGGAATGGCCCATTTGTTCTTCCCTTGTTCTCAACCTCATCTTCCAAAGGAGCTATCTTCAAAACAACCTATTACATTACACACGCAGCGGGGAAAGCAGAGCTCTGGTCTTGTTTTAATGAGCCTTGTTTGCATGTACCAACATTTCTGTACCTGAACTGGAGCGGCTCTCTGGCGTGGCTGTCATGAAGTTGATATTTCCTCCGAACGGCCACAGAGGGTCAGCTGTTGCATAATACCACGACTTAAGGAGATGTAACACTTTTCTTAGGGTCTAAATAGATCACAACTGTCAAATGCATCTTGCTATTCATGTAATAAATGTACCCCAAAGTCAAAATATTGAAGCCCTGAAAAAGGGACTGAAAGTATTTCAATAATTTCCTTTTCTGTGACAATATTTTTCTCAGTGGACTTTGCTGACATGATATCCGACTTGATATCAAATGTCTTTAAGTTGACTGAACCTGATTATATTGTTCTTCGTTTTTGATATATTCTTATGTAAATACTTTGAGTTCAGAGCCATAAAATTAAGTAACAAATGAAAATACCTTGACATGTGACTGCATTAGCCTACACGTTAAGTAGTGCATTTACCGCAGAAACGACTTAGCTGCTCTCAGTACTACGTCTTAGTACTCAAAGTATCTATGAATAGTAATTGAACAATTTGAAAATAAAGTGTGTGCTGTAGAAATGTCTCTGCCATTTCCAGCAGGTTAGTTTGTTTCAAGAGCATAGGCCATCTACAATACCATCTTTACAGAGAGCCAGGTTAATGGTGGGGCTGTCGTTGGGTTGATCTCTGTTTAAAGATGTCAAGTCAAAGAAAAGGAGGGTTCGAATAATCCGTCTCTGACCCACCTCACAAAAGCAGGAGAAAAGCAGGAGAAAATCCCAGCATGACCCACCATTTGCTCTGTTACAGTAAAGCTGGAGAAATGCCTGTGCAAATGCCATGCGAACCGTCTCGTGCAAACGACAAGCGTCCCATCACCTCTGTCTAAGCTGCGCGTGGAAGGTGGACTACCAGCGGAAAGAACTATGGTAAACAGCCATTCGCTATCTACTCATGGTGAGGGAGAACCATTTTTTAAAAATCAGAGCAATGGTTATTGTGTCAAGAAATAATTTGATTCCGGCTGATTCCCCTCAGCAGTGTAAAGATGAGCATACTAGGCAAAAGATGGAGAGAGAACGCCTGTGGAAATTGATCATGATTAATTCAGTCCCGGCTCTGTAACGTCCTTTTTACCTGGTTCAGCTGTGTGAAGATGGATTACGTAGTCCGGAGCGAATATGCCGGCACCTCGACAGGTGGACCAGCTGGGCCAAACAAGGGCTGTAATTAGAACAAACTACGATATGTGGTTAGCTAAAGTGCCATTTGTATTGCTGTCATTTTCCCATAAATTTGGTTCAGTTTGTCACAAGCTGCACTTTGGCCTGCTCTGCTTTGAGACGTGGAGTCGTCTTTGTCAATTGTTGTGACTGTGATAACCGTGAACTGTTATTATGGTGAAGTATGACACAAGCTGCTATCAAGATTGCTCTTTGTCTCAGATGCGCAGTTGTGACAGCTGGCAATGACGTGCAGTTGTTTCTGTTGTGCAACACGGAGGCATCTTGAGGGGTCACTAAGTCGGGATGGGCGGATCGATCCTAAAGTATCGATATGTCCGATCCTGAAGTATCGATATGTCCGATCCTGAAGTATCGATATGTCTGATCCTGAAGTATCGATATGTCCGATCCTGAAGTATCGATATTTCCGATCCTGACGTTTCCATTTGAGGATCGATCCTCACGTAAAAATATCGATACCGAGTGTTTTATTTAACCGGTCATTTTAATATTGATTTTCATGAAATTGAATGTGTATCTGATGCAGAAAAAGTGAAGACATGAAAATGTTGCAGCAAATAATCGTGTAGTATAGGATATACTTCTCCCTCTGCTCCTCGTACACACACAGGCACGCAGAGAGACACGCAGCCACAGTCACACAACGAGACGGAGTGGACGCAGGCACCGGTGCTGCTCTGCTATAATGGCAGAAAGAAAGTTAGAGTTATTTCACTCCACTAAACAGTAGTGAAGCAAAATGTGATATGTGGGGAGTTTAAACATGCTAATGACTTGACGGACTGTACATTTCAATTGTTAACCCTTGATGTTTGCATTTACCAATGAAAGTATTGGCATCGGTATTGGTATCAGGATACTAGCCTTGGTATTACTTGGTATCGAAAATAAGATCAGTGGTATCACCCATCCCTAGTACTTTCATAGGTGAAAATGTACTGCATGCAAACGTATGTACAAAGTATAATGGCAACTGTGCAACGGTGAAAATGTGGAAATAATTATATTGACAAATATATTCAAATTATCTTCTGTAACATAAATTATGTTTTTTAACATGTAATTCTCCAATAACTACATTCAGTTAAATGTTGAGTTCACATTATGTCCATGATGTGGCAATTTCCTTTGGTAATTTCAAATTGCCTAATTAAACCCTAAATAATATTTTCTCCCTTGTGAGAATAGCTTGATTCAGCATATATTCAATTAAAGGTGCCTCAAAAATCAAGCCAGTGCAAGATAGCAAGCTCAATTGAGTGATTTGCACGCACATGCTAATGTCTTGAAACCATCTTCAAAGTATTATTATAATTTTTTTCAGTTGTGCTACTCAAACAAAGTAGGTATTACCCACGGACCGCCCACCAATATGAACAACCAGCAACCTACAGAGACTGTGCTTGATCCAACCTTGTGAGACTGACCATTTCTTTCTGTCACTAAAAACATAGATGAACCTCTTATAAGCTCTCCGGCCCCTGTGTGCAGCCTAGGCCTGCTGCTCTCTCCATTCATTTTCCTCGTATCGATCTGCTCTGCAGCTATCAACATGTTGGAGTGTCAATTAGAGAGCCCCTCCTGCCCATCTGTGAGAGGCGAGCTGCAGCACATCTCTAAAAGTCTCTGGCTGGCCTCCCCGCTCAGCGGCTGCACAGGTTTTAGAAGATGAAGAAGGGACTAATGTGTCAAAACCACACGTTTGTTTCATATTTTTCCCTGTTTGCATTCCTTTGCTATACTGACTGCACTGCACTGACATGTCTTTTATTTGAAGTGGTAATACATATACGTTTCACGGTGAAGGAACTGCTCTGCGGAACACATTCTGTAGCTTCAAGGAAAACACATCTGAGGTGTTTTGAGGTGAAGTGCACCTTTAAGGGCAGCCAGGTTGAGGAGAATTGTAAGGACAAATATATTCAGTGAAAAAGGGATTCTGTTTGCAGGATCATTACTCTTACACAACACGAGTCTACGTTTGCAGGTCTCACTGGATCACATTTCCCCCAATAAATTAGCTATTTGTGTTCTTTCACAGCACAACTGTCCTTAAAATTTCAACAAATGGTTGAAACACCTTTTCCGGAATATTGACGTTTTCTGTACACTTTGAAAACTGGTCTTGGGTGATACATGTGAAAGGAGAAGCGAGACAGACCACCATGTAAAAAAACAAAAACGGTTTTATTAGATACTATTTCAGTCAAGGACCTTCATGAGGGTAAATCTCCTAAAAACGAACAACTTTGAAATACATTATTGCAAACTGAGTCTTGGTCTCACCAGAATCAAGGTGTTTGATTCACAGTCTGTTACGATGTATGGGGCCATGTAGCAACACACACACAAATGTTGCCTGAAGGCTACTGTATGGCCTTTTTTGTAATGAATGCATAGTCTTATTACAGAATCTGCGTTTGCACCTGAGGAACGGTTGTTCTCTTGATAGGAATCGCCAGTAATTCCTGCAGCTGTCTGTGACATTTTGTCTGCTGTTATGCGTTTTATTGTTGTTTTTCCTCACCTCTCTGTCGTACATATTCCGATCCGTAAATACATTTGTTCATCTCACGCAGAACCCTCGTAACTTGTTCTCTTTACGAGCAGAGTTCGTTCTTCCTAGCAAGACAAAGCTCTTCATTAATTAACAGACCAAATCATAGTCCAGTATCTCAGAGTTCAAACGCTGATATGAGCCACAGCATTCTAATCTCTGTTATACTGTACAGGACATCAGAGCTAAATTATGGAAAGTATATACAGTAAAAACTGTTATAATGAGTAACGCCATTTCACCCAATATGCTAATACTGCGCTCCTGATTTGGGTACTATATCACCACATGTCATCGTCGTGTTAACCCTTGATTAAAATGGGACTCATCAAGGTTTCGACGGAGTGATGGCGGGCTGTGAAGTGATTTATTCAGTGGACGTGGCCCGGCCACCTCGAACGCGCTGAACTTCAGATCTTTGAGATTGCAGAATGAATCACCTACATTCCGGTCACAGAGGAAACGCGGTGATATTCCCCAGACACCAGACAAAACACGCCGATTAACACGATAATGGTACGATGCCCATCTTGTGAGCCGAGCGATGCGTTGTACGATCCCTCAGGTCGGCGAGCTGTTTTTCATCCTGAAGAAGACACACGCGCTCCCTCAACCCGCCAGCGCTTCTTTTGAACAAACATGAAGTCTGATGACATCTGCTTGAAAATCTGCAGTCTTGCAAAAAAACCTTCCTACCTTTTAACTTCTTTTGCTATTACAGCTGTATTCTTTCTCTCACTTACCTATGTATACCAAGGGATGTTTGCAGATGCATTTTGTATTGCCTTTGCCTCAGTGCTTCCTGTTTGGTTAGATATGCTGGTGCATGGTGGCGTTTGGTTATGGGCCTTAGTCAGGTATGTTGTCATTTGCTCTGCAGCGGTTAAAGTGGACCTGCAGTGAATCAACCCTGAAAAATTGCTCCTCACTCACTCGGAGATAGTTGTGTGTATTCAAAGGACCTTGTCACTTCCAATATACTCTCAATGAATCTCGGCCCTTGCTGATTCAAGGCTTCATCCCGCTCCCCTGGGAAACCGACGCCTCCAGCCCTGTTCTGTGACTGTGTGCAGGGAGATTGTTCCTTCAGAGTCTATTACAGCTTCAACAAGGAGCAGGTTGAAGATACGCTACACACGAGATGGGGGTCTAGTGGCGCACTTGTGTGTCTATCTTGAATGTGTGTGTTGTGTGTGTGTGTGTTTAAGGAAGGGAGGGGGACATAGAGAGAGAGAGAGAAGGGAGGGAACAATGCAGGGAGAGAGAGCATAGATCCAAGTTATAATAACGGAGCTTAGCAACTTAAAATCCAGCGTTGAATGAGCATTATGTACAACATAATCTCTTTTACAACACTAGAATATGTACAGAATCTGCATCTAATACCCCTCACAGCAGTGAAACACGCTGACTACAAAATCTAATCACAATTGATTCACTTAGGTGCATCTTCACCTCTGTCGGCTTTTCAAACACAACACAAGCATTACGTTACGTTACATTACAGCATTTAGCAGACGCTTTTGTCCGAAGAGACTTACAGTAAGTACATTTTGTCAACAGTAGTCAAACCAACCACCTTCAAGCCGTCAATGGGAATAAGTAGCATTCATAGTTAGAAGAAATGTGTATTTACTTTAATTATTTTGGAAGAAGAAGAACAACCCTGAGGAAAATGGGCTATATGCTATAATTCATCAATTAATTGGAGCTATGCTGTATTTCCACATGTGATCAATGTGAGTAAAATAGTGACATCCTCTTTCTGGGTAAAATTATAAACACCAAGGATCAAGTTCATCTTTGAATACTTTTTGACAAGAGACACTATCCTCTATTGTGTTGATGGCTGTTTAGAATCAGGAATCAAGTTGCTCAAGAAATATTGAAAAAGTATGCAATGTGACGTTTTCAGGTACATATACATATTTTTTTAAAGTAAGTCCGACATGGAACAGCTACTACAATTCCAACAACACCATTAGCAGTGAAAACAGGAAGATGCAGCATATAGGACTGTCACAGTGTTGCAATGCTATGGGCTGAATGCATCATTCACAACCTTGGGAGTCCATGGCAACCTTTTGAATTCAAGATGGTAGACGTAGGAAGAGGAGGAGTGTGTAAGAGAAAGAGACGAGTGTGGGAGCAGAACTGTCTCTTCATTCCACACAATACTGCAGCAAAAAAATAAAAAAGGTTCAGGTTAAGCAATAAATATTGAAAAGCTCATACCGATATACAAATACATATCCCGCACCTTTCCGTTTCCTCTGTGCGCTCCGTGTCTCACATCTCCTCTTCTCTTTTTCGTCTTTCAGGATTTCACTCTGAAGCCCGTGGACCTGAGCGGGCCTGAGGGCTCTGACATATACCAAATCCCTGCCATGGGGAGCAGGGGAGATTAAAAACTCCTGATCGAGGTGGAGAGGAGAGAGAGAGAGAGAGAGAGAGAGAGAGCGCCAAAAGAGCGCATGGTTCACCTTTTGTTCTACCTAATGCCCCAAGTGAAGGATCTCCATAGGCCAGCCTGTGAATAACAGCAGACACAAAGAGCAGCCGCCCACCACGGTGGTCAGATGATGGAGTGAGAGCGGGAAGGAGAAGACAACAAGATTACCGCCCGCTTAAGAGCCGAGCTCATATTCTGCTTTAATTGAATGCCTGCAGGAGAGAAGGGACATGAGAGGAAGCCATTTCTGTGCCAGCTGCTCCAAGAGGCATTACAATTAACCCTCTGGCCGTCATAAAGTAATACCTGCTCCTTTGTCGTGTTCCGATTCAGTGTGGATGTGTGTTCGGGCCGTGGTCATGTTTCAACCCCCGGTGTGTAGACCGGATCGGACCGGCTGTCAGCGAAGCGGCCCGATTCGGCGGCCGCCGTTGCTGCTGCTGCTGCTTCTCTGCGGCTCCCTCAAGGCCTCTCAGGCCGCCAAACCCAAAGGGCCGGGACAAACGCATTTGAACTCCATCCGCATCGACGGGGATATCTCGCTGGGCGGCCTCTTCCCAGTGCACGCCAGGG
>OMOT01052835.1:0-10750 GCA_900312575.1 Acanthochaenus luetkenii
ATTGCAAAACTTAGCAGTGAGAGTCCTTGTATATCCTTTTCCACTTTAAATTTGAACAAGAGCTTGTTTATTCCATTTACCAACAGGTGCAGGTAGCACTGCATGTTGATGCTCAGGATGTGTGCAATGTGCGTGCTGTGGGCTGTGTGTCATTTTCAAAAAAGAAAAAGGCGTCTCCTCGACAGTGCTCCGATGTGTTGAATAGCTGATTGGTTGCCCAGCCCTAACAAGTAGTGGGCTTTGATAAGTAGATTTACATTTGCCCTATGCTAATTGTTTTGCGTGCCAGTGTGACCTTGCATCAATGGTGAGATCATTGATGTACCTATGGGTTCCTGTAGTCCATTTTGTCAAACATCATCTTAATCCATACAAGATCATGTAAATGTGAAGGTCACTCGTTGACCAAAGTTAACCTCAGATCCCCTTTCAGTAGTCAGAGACAGACACAAATTGATTCATGGATCAAGATCCACTGAAATTATCAAAGACGACGTTTCAAAATGTAGCCCCTTTTCTCCAAACACCAAATGCTGTGCACGCTGCTTGTAATATTGTCTTCTGCCTCCCTCTATTGGTAGATACAAGAATTACAACTTTTGTGCAAAGCCCTGGCTTCTTTAATTTTGTTGTCTCATTCGCCCTCCTCTGGCTGCATCTATTCGCACACTCTTCAGGCAGGTCCATTTACAAACCCACCTTCTTCAAAAGCAGAACTTTATTTCATATATACTGACGGGCACAGTGAAAAGGATATTTTGTACTGTTCATTTCATCATCCAGATGTGATCACACCAAAGTATATGACTTTGTATCTTTCAGTTAGTTCAATAGTCAGTCAATAGCCTGAAAATGACCAAGCATCATCATTTATTAGCACACAGAGCGGAAAAGGAAAATCTCTCAGATGAAAATGTGACGTAGGAAAAAAATGTTTTTCCATTATTTCGCTTCAAGCTCCTCTTGACTTTGAGGTCCCCTTGCCACTGGGGTCTCGCCATAATTTTTCCCACCATTTTCTCTTGAATATATAATTAAAGTCCTTTTTCTACTGTGTCAGCAGGGGATATTACAGCAGGTCAATAGCCTAGTGATTTAACACTAGGGAGATTAATCCAGAGAAGCACTGGTATTCATGCCCTTGAGCAAGGTTCCTGTCCTTAATTGCCCCAGTAGAAATATAGTTGCTCCCGTACGTTAAAAACACATCATACATCTAAAAGAGTTATAGGACTGGGAGTGTTATTAATTAACTCCAGCAGCACTATCATCCTACTGCATAGTAGCAACAACATAAAGAAGCCTATCCCCCCCTATGCAAAGTAGGGCTGGTCAGTGATTGCTTGATAATTCATCCTGTTATATATAAACTTCTGGCACACAACCCCGTCCAGAGGGAGAAATGGAGCATAAAAAGCATCCGGTATGCTGACTGTTTGGATTCTTTTTAGAGAGAGAGAAATATTGCATTTAACATTCTTCCCCCGAGGTGTTGGGGTGTCTGAAGCGCGCAGTGAGCTGGTAACACAGACACGTATGTAAATGTGCTGCGCTGGTGCTAATTCCCATAAAGAAGAGGCCCTAACTCTGCTCTTCACACCAGCACAGCCTCCTGCCATGTGTCAATACCAGTCTAATCTCACACCCCACACCATCTGCCGACAGCCCCCCCCAATCTGGCATCCATTGCTCTGTGGGGAGAGTGACCAAGCATGCAGTTCACGTCTCTGCACGAGTTGACTGCTTTTACTGATGCTGACTGGAGACAGACACACTGGGAACTTTCCAATGTGCACCGTTCTATAACATTTCAACTGTTTATGGCTTTCATGAATGAATGAATGATCTGGGTCTCCATCCAGCAGCCTCAGTGTGTTTTGGCTATAGAGGCTGTACAGGCCGAAACATGGTCATTGTGACATGTCAGATTCATTTTGTGGAGGGCTGGGGATTTGTTTTTTCTACCAGTTTTTCCATCTCAGCTTGTCTTCTGATGTATCTGAAGCGGTGTCACTCCAACCTCAATATGTTCCAAAAAGGCACTGCAGGTTTCTCTCCGCTTAGAGTTTATAGTGACCAAATTTGGTATGAGTAGACTACAGTCAGTCAAAGACACAAATGATTCATTTTCATACTTGACCTGTCAATCAATGTAATCATGTAAATAGCCTCATAAAATCCTACTTGTGTGAACTCCAAGTATTATATTCATCCATAAAGTGGTTTCCCATATGAAGCATTCAAGTTACATCTAGTTTGTTATCAAACTTTTAGCAGTCATGTGCGGTTATTCTTTGCCTACTCTTTCCCCCAAACACACACAAGCATGTATACCCACCTACACGTAGGTGGCAGGGTGGCCTGTGGTTTAGAGAGGCCGCCCGTCATCTGGAGAACCCGGGTGCAAGCCTCTGTTCTGCTGAAGAGTCCTTGAGCAAGACACTGAATCCCAACCAAGTTTAAGAAACATCATCAGCGACGGCACAAAAATACACAAAGTAAATACTAAAAATGAATATCAGCCAGGGCAGCAAGGTAAGACACAAGTAATCGGATACTCATTCATAACATATTGTCATCATCAGCATCATCATCTCCTCATCCTTAGATTGAGTAGTACAATAGCCATAGGTACTTTATGAATGAATGTTCATACCTGTTTGTCTTAACTTTGGGGAACTGGGAATTCAGAGTGAAGAGGCAAGACAAACTTAGTAGTGACTAGCAACTAAAATAGTTGTTAAGAAATGCAAATGCTGTAGCCACACAGTTTAGATGTAAAAATGTAAATGGGTTTAGTTCTTGCTCAGCTGGCGCTATGGGACATAAATCTTGCATGCTGCATGCATCACATACATGGATTAACTATATACTCACAAAGAAGGGATGGAATATCTTAGAGAAACACATCTCCACGCTTTCCATAATGCTTAAATGGATCATTCTCAGGCAAGAGGCAGCTACATAAGACATATTATGAGGATACATTTGCGTTAAAATCCATATTGTGCTATAAGAACTTTTCGGTACACTCCTCTTACTGGGAGAAATGTACTGTAACCTTCAGTGACACTGCCCAGAGATCAGCTCTGGGTGCTGAGCATACAATACATGGCAGCATGGAGGAGGCTGGAGGCTGCAGGATCTGGTTTGTCATGAAAGCGTAGCAGGGCATAACAGCAGGGCCCTGATGCAATAACAACATGCGTCCATAATCTCCACTCTCACAAACACCGAAATCACAGAATGTGAGCGCATTTTGTATCCTACTCTTGCCTCGCTAACAAGGCCAACAGACCTCCCAATCATTGTAGCCGTCAAGACCACTTCTTGAGGGCTATGGTCTTTAAGAAAAGGCAAAAGTGAACAGCAGAAGGGCTCATTTGATTAATCGACGCAGCCGGTGTGAAGTGTCTGGCAGGCCCAGAGGGAGCAGGGAGCACCCCGGCTGGCTGGAGAAGCACTGGGGAAGGCTGTTGACAGTCCCCAGCCTCATTAGAGGGCTAGTCAGAGGCGGCTTGTTGCGATGCAGTCTGGTGGAATGTGTCTCCACCGAAACACTGGAAGGGCTCGGGAAGCCTGCTGGTGCGTTGTGGCCGTGTCAGCCCCGAGAGCTGAGCCAAAGCCTGTTTGCACCACTGCACTGTTTTAACATTCATTTTCCTCCCACAGCCAATAGGCCGTAGTCCGTAGCCGGCTATCGAGAACTTGCTCTACAGTGCTGCCTTTCTTTTTCTATGTTCGTTTTGAGATTTTCTTAAGGACTCGCTTTGCATGGGAGCTAGGTTTGCAGTTCTGTCTATCAGGGGATCAGGGGGAAGGGTTTTCCTTGCCAAAAAGGAGACACCCCTTGTCTTTGGGTTGCAGAATTTCATGTAATATTTTTTTATGATGTCAAAATGTGTCTTGACTACTCAAAATATGTGATATGAACTGGAATTTAATCAGCCAAGTGGAGTCCCTGGTCATTTTTATGCAGAGGCAGCCAACCCCGTTTGAAAAGTGTGTCTGAACAAAACAGATACTATAGCAGCTGCACAGTAAAACATTGGCCTGGCTCCAGTCTCCCAGAACCGGGTTGAGCCCCGGCACCGCTGGTGACATCCTGCAGCTCAGATAATATGAGATATAACTGACAGAGTAATAACATTTCTGCTGTCCCAAAACGGCCGGGATGGGAGTGAGGTGTATCCGTTGGAGCAGACGAGGAGGTGAAAGCGACACACAGGTACTTATTTATCGCACGCTTCAATAAAATGGGTGAGAATCAGCCAAGCCTACCTCATAACCTTGGTTTAACTGCAGCAAAACAAATTAATGCAGCTTCACCTGAGAGAACACACATCACCAGCGAATAACCTGTTGCATGATAAAAGTACGGTAAAACGCAGAGAGTGAGTAATGGTGTTGTGATGCACCCAGATTGCAAGAGTGAATACAACAATGCTTCAGCGCTCCCGGGAGAGAGAAACATTACACTATTTACAGCCCTGCTCCGTCCCAAGAAGCAGCTTTGAAAAACAACCCGTGTCACTCGCCGATGGGATCCAGGGCCAAACCGGATGCAACGCAAGAGACAATTATCAGAGTGGGGTTGACATGGAGAGGCAGTGTGGCAGTTACAGCAAACTGCTCTCCACCGCCTCCCCTCCGCTGCACCGCACATCAAGGGCCTCATCTCAGCAGTGGTGAATAAGAAGGTGAGCAAACTATGAACTCCAGCTGGTATCATAAGATGAGCAAACAAATGCATAATATATTAAACACAATGAATAACAAAGAGATGATAATAATGACATGTAGTTGTATAGGACTTATCTAAAAGCAGAGTTTACAAAGTGCTATACATGAAGGCATAACAAAAGATGACAGCCATGCATCTAAGGCTTTATAGTGACTTTTTATACAGATTCACCACATTTCTCGGTGAAGGTGTCCTCCCATGCCTACATCAGATTACTGTCTGGACTAGGATGCTGATGTTTTTATATTGAAGCTGCTGATGTATTTTGTGCCAATATTCAGCATAATGAAATGCCTCCTCCCCCAAATAAAGATTCACATTTGTATTGTTTCGGCTGGGAAAAAAACAAAACAGTAGAGTGATCAGGCCATTTGGACTGGGGTGGCCGAGGTGGGGTACAGACTCAACCAAGGGTGGCACTGAGCATTGCATTTAGGAAGGGTGTAGGCAGGTCCCATTGCTGTGTGGGTGTTGTTTTGAAAGAATGTGTTTTCATGGCTTTTTGGATTACGTTGCTGGAGATTTGCCCTGTGTGTTTATAGCCTACCTATTGGACAGCAGCGCTCCCGGCTGCTGAGGTATGAAAGCTCTTCAGTGAAGTAAGTGATGCTATTTTGAACACAAGGCCCAGGATGAAAGTTACGTCAATCATGCATAAAGTTTTCACACAATCACTGTCTATGGTATGCATATTGAACAAATGTAGGCTACTAACATTCCCTTTTGGTTTTTATCTTCAGGTGCGTGCCGTGTTTTTATGCCATTCACTTTGGTCAGACATAATAACACATTTTGTCACATTAAGAGATCCCTGGTTTGGTCTTCTCTTTGCTCCCCATGGCTGGAAGGCTTCTCTTTTTTTGGCACACGAGCGTAGTTTTGGAAGAAAAGAAAAAACAATTGCGCTGGCTTGGTGGCTCCGCCTCTAACATGGCCATCAGCCAATCATAACTCAGAACTCAGGGGGTGACTCCCTAGACACACCCCTGAGTTAGCAGATCTTTAAGGCAGGATGACCCACCACACCTAATCAATAGTAGGAAGAGTCTGGGATACATCACTGCCTTTAAATGAAGAATTAATTTAGAGAAAACATTACTGAACAATTGAATGAATAAATTATATGTGCAAAGAAAAGCAAATGTCATTGCAGGATTTATGTAGCTGAGGAAGCTCCATCATATCAGAGGGAGACGATATTGATTGGCCAAAATCTGATATTTAATAAAAGGCCAATATTGGCATTATATATCAGGAGAACGGAATATTGGTCTTAACCCTAGTCTGGACCACACCATCACTATTTCAGTCTGTATTCTCTCTGTGCTCTACCACATGTTCTTTGCACTTCCCTTCCACGGTGACATTGATAGGACATGTTGATTATGATTACATTATGACATTTAGCAGACGCTTTTATCCGAAGCAACTCACATACCATCATATATACATATTGCATCATCATATACATACTACATCATAGACTATGTCATACATACATCATATACTAACTACATCATAAACCATACTACATACAAACGTATATCTTTGGACTGTGGGAGGAAACCGGAGCACCCGGAGGAAACCCACACAAACACGGGGAGAACATGCAAAATCCACACAGAAAGGACCGGGACAAAGATTCGAACCCACGACCTTCTTGCTGTGAGGCGACAGTGCTAACCACTGAGCCACCGTGCTGCCATTGCCCATGATCATATCATCACCTCATGAAAAATGTGAAAACAAATTCCCACTTGACTTTTAATGCATGTCCATGTTGAAAACCATGATGCATGATATAAGATTCGGTGCGAGAGAGTTGGACAGATTTTCTACTGAACGTGTGCTCTGGGTTCCTCAGTGTCACCCTGTCTGCCCAGCAGCCTCCTCCACCTCGCTGTGTCCAGGACACAAGAGAGAGAATAGACAAGAGCGGGCTCCTGGAGACTTGATGCTGCACATTGCTGTTTGAACCATTAGAAGCTTGTCCAGCTATGGTTGTCAAAGTCAAGGTGTGGGGGGTGAAAGTGCACCTACCTACATCATCGCACTGCACTGCAGTGAACAAAGAGACTGAGGCACGATGCTGCATGCAGCACTGAAGCAGAGATATTGCTCTGTAGCAATATCAACATCTCACGATGCCCTAGGCCTGAGTCTCACGATTTACTATTGATGCAAGCAGCATCATTAGTATCCATTATTACTGACACAGACCAAAGACGAAGCCTAACAATGTGCATCAGTGAACATATGTAGCGCAGTCCACATTGAAATGCAGAATATTGCACCTCAGGTTCATTAAAAGAGTATTATCATAACAAGAGTATCAGCAGACATCCGTTCCCTTTCGCAGCAGCACTCAACGTTCTCCAGACGTTTGCCTGTACAGTAACTGATCTTGGTTGTGTGCACATATCAATGCGTCCAGCCCTTTTGTCCTTGAGTTGCACCCTGGAGCTCATTTGCAGCTGGCGCCTCGGCGAGCAACGTGCAGCTGCAAATACACCAATTAAACTGACATTCAGCTTTCTGCTCACTTGTCTTCCAAGACTAGTACACAACATGACTAGTGCTCCAAAAGCCCAATGAGAGTAAGTTCAGGAGTGAAATCCCCAGATCCCAGAGAGAGCAGAGGCAATAATTACTGGCCAACACATTTGATTTATAGTGACACTATAGATTCCCCGGGCATGCTTATATAATACTCCGAAGACCAGCCTGGGTGAGATGCAAAGAATCATCACATTGTCTTTGACCTCTTGCAGTCCGTCCCCCACACACACACACACACACAAACTGTGGTGTATTTCTGACTTAATTTGCCAACATAAATATTTAATCCTGCTTTAGGTTTATAAAATCGGAGTATGAGTGGCCCTGGTAGGTTTAATGGAATATTTCAACATGGAGATCATCCATGCATGTGTAACTCCATCTCTTGTGACCCGAGTATCAAATGGACACCTGAGAGAGGGGAGGGAGCAGCATGAGACAGACAGATCGACAACATAATCAGTATATTGAGAAGGAGAAATATTGAAGACAAACCCGATATCCCCCTGAAATCTGTGATTGAGTCCTTTCTTGGCACATGCCGATGACTGAACCACTCACGAGCTTTATAAATATCAGCCAGTCAATACGAAGTCGAAATAATGAAATAAAACGGCAACAGAATATGTATTAACGTGGAGAGCTACAGCAATGTCATTTTGAAAATATGATACAGACTGTGCTGAGGCCTGACTCAGTCAAATTTGAGATCACTATAAAAATCCTTTTACCGCAGATCAATCCGGAGCCATAAGGTCAGATCATGTCTCTTTAAGGGTTTTGTACTTGAGCATAAACCGCACTTAGGCTCAGTTGCTCCATATCAGAGCTGAAATACTGCAATATACTTCAATTTATAGATAATTTGCACAGCATGCATACCATTTCTAAAATGCCATTTGTAATATGGACGTTTGAGAAAACGTGTCGTTTATGAGGGTTAGCCGACTCTCCTGGGTGACTTGTTCTTTCCATACGAATGGGATGCCAGGAAAATTAGAGTGTAAATTGGCATACTGTAACCATGTAAAGGTTACAATAGGCACTCGTAAAAATCCATCATGCATCCTTTCTGCTATAGCACCGCAGCAGCCATGGCTACCTATTCTTAGTACATGATTTGGGGTAATAATCTGCATATTTCATCTAAATTACATCATTAGGCATACAAGTTTTCTTTTGTCTGATACCAACTAATATGTGCTTCACAGGATTATGCATAAGTAGTACTTCCAAATAAAGGAATGCCCCTGCCTGCTGTATTAAGGTATTGGAGCGTGCATATTTCAGAAAGAGCTCATGTGAGGTTATAACAATGTGGGCTTATAAAAAAGGTTTGATGGGGACTATTTTCCATCTGATCTTGTCTTTGTGTTCCAGATGAAACATTGTCTGCCGCCTGTTTTGTATTATACTATCTCAGGTTTACCGAGAATATTAGCAGCTGCCATCATTTCAACATAATTATTTCACTTGCACTGTCTTCAGCGGGTGACTCTCCTTGATCAACGGGGACCAGAAAGATATGGGGATACAATGCAACGTTATGAATAGGCCACACATGTGTTTGCGTTGCTCTGGCTTTACCCCTCGACAACTGAGTCAAATAAACGAGTGGGTACTATAATATATATAATCAAGCCTTCTTTATCAGATCATTTCTATTAACAACATCAGCTCATCAGATGGAACGGTTGGAGGTGGTTGTGTCCTTGCAACCGTCCTTTTCACAAGATGCTTCTATTGTCCATTTTCCCACGACACTCAAGCGTCTCCTATTGATGGTTCCTCACAATCAAGCTCAATCTTTCCGGTGCGTTCTCCCTTAGCACTCTCCATCCTAATAAAGGCTAGATGACCTTTCCCTTGCAGCATGGGATGTATTGTTTGTAGTGCTTATCTTAGACTCGCACAGTAACATGGTATGTAGCTTTTGTATAGTTTTTCGGATATCTAATTTCTCATTGTGTTTTTTCCCGTCAGCTCATCGTCAACCACACACCTGCATGTGAGTTGTGCTTGATGCACTAATTGCGAGCCATGAAAATAAAAGATGCCAATGTATGTTTTATTTGCCCTTGAATAGGGTTTGAATGTGCATCTGTCAGTGTTGACGGAAAAAAAATACAAACTTTTGTCTATTGTGAGGGGGACATGGGAAGTCCACAGCAGGTTGCTTGCTCAGGTAAACATTAAAGGTCTCCTGAGACACTTCTGAGGTAATTTTGTGAACATAATACACTTTCTCTTATTGTATGACCAACTTGTCAAGATGAACAAGATTCAAAGGGAGAGGATTAGATGTATAGCAGATTACACCTGAGCTACCAAAGATTATAATTACATGATTTTAAAATATTATGAAAGATAATTTGGAGTGTTGATGTCAATACAAGTTGAGGCTACGATTTGGAAGGGGCTTATATGATCACATGCCTGCAATGGATACATTCTTATATCCCACTTCAGGCCGAAACATAAATATTTTATGCCATCGATCCTGAACTTAATTAAACATCAATTGATGTTTAGCCTAGTGGCATGCCAACAAGACAGTAAAACATTTTATCAGCAGCAGGACACATGCCCGGAGAACGGTACAATATGATTTGAATGCAGGACCATGTATTGTTTTATATGCAATGCTTATGAACTGCAAAATTCAGAATTTGAGATTGCAAAAGTTATCTTTAGTTGCTTGCTTGCTTGGCACTCCTGACTCAACCGAAACTTCTCTCAAACTTTAGCCACATAAGCTTTAAAGTATTTCACATTGGCTTGCAGCTGTTTTAAAGATTCAGCAGCCTCATTGTTCACCTAAACCTCCACAAAACTAACTTTGTCCAATACTAGGCTGCAGGTTTGTTAAAGGTTAGGATAAAGGAATGATTTGTGTAGCTTACGTGAAATAGCTCTGTGGTGAAATTATACATGTATATCATTATTATACGCATGAACCGGGAGATGGAAGAACGGGGTCTCACCGCCCCGCTACAAGTCCACTGCCTAATTCACCAGCAAGCACTGTGCTGCAAAGTGTTGACGTGGGATTCTGTCATGAAGGTTGTGGTGTCATGCATAAACTTCATCAGAGCAAATAGACTTAAACACAGGCAGTTCCAACAATTCCTGTCTGAACTGGAGTCTGCGCACAGCGATGTGCTGTACTACACAGAGGTCCGATGGTTGAGCCGGGGCAGAGTTTTGAGGCGTTTTTACGAGCTGATACCCGAAATTAACGCATTTCTTCATTCAAAAGACAAAACGGTCCCAGAGCTGATCGACCCAGAATGGAAATGGCACCTCGCATTTTTAACAGACGTGACAGAAATGCTGAACAGCCTTAACTTGCAGCTACAAGGCCAGGGGAAACTCATTTGCGACATGTATTCTCACATAAAATCATTTGAGGTGAAACTTGCGCTGCTTTTGGAACAAGTGAAAAAG
>OMOT01052839.1:0-11550 GCA_900312575.1 Acanthochaenus luetkenii
CCTTTGTTTGAAGACTGTGAAAGGAACAATAAACATAACTACATTATTACAGACTTATTTCTGTATAAAACTCGATTGTACATTCCAGAGCACAACAGTCATTACCAGGGATCTGTACAGTGCAGACTCAGGACCGATTTTCATAAGCTGGAGAAGGTCTCCTGTCCCGAAAACCTGCCGAGATGGATTAGAGCAACTCGGGTTACCACATCTTCATTTGGAGCCATGTTCCTTTCGGTTTAGGCGAAACGTCGCAGTCACGCTCACCTTGTCCCTGCACAGGCTACTTTCCGGGTAGAACACAGATAAGGTGTACTCGTACCCGGAGGTCCGGAGGTGATCGGCCACGATGCTGTTAGAGGCTGAGACCAACACAGAATCCGACTGGACGGGGACTGGCCTGGGGACGGTTTGTCCTCCACTCAGAAGTGGCTGGTTTAGCTCCTGGATGAGTCGATTACGCAGCTGTGTCTGGGTCAGAACGGAGGCGATGAGAACAACACAAGACGGCAGACCAGACGTAGGCTACCGGGTAACATCGCTTACTGTGGGACAGCCTGCTTACCTTCAGCATGTCGAGCACTCCTTTACTTTTGAACGTCTGATAGAGCCTCTTCCTCAGCTCATCGGGGGACAACACCTCCTCCGTGGCCGCGGACATGGCGGCTGCGCGTAGTGTCTCTTAGACCTAGAAGAGGAACAAAAGCAGACAACAGTAAGCTCGAACCGACACCGCGAGCTGCCTGTCGGGGATGACGTTGATGGAGTCATCATTTTAGTTCGCTTATTCGAATCAGAATTCGTTTTTAATAAAGTATATTTGCACATAAAGTGATTTCTTTTCTTGGTATAGTTGCTCACGTAGACACGTCTAAGATAAAACGTTAAGTATAATACCGTAATATAAATATATTTTATATATTATATATATAAAAGTAGCACAAGAATGTAAATATAAATTAAGAATGATCAACAAATGTATATGTACAGTATAGGAATCCAGAGCGTGACGTAATATAGTTCTTAAATTCACTGAAAATCTGCTCTGAAATCAGTTAACGTTAATTGACAAACGGTCCGTTAAAAAGTCGTTACAAACTAACTGTAAACATGGCGGACACCAACGATAACATCACCACCATTTCTGTGGCGGCCAACAGTTTTGCAGCAGTTGTTGACAATATTATTTACAGCGAAGACGACAAGTGTTTTGTTCCACGTAGATACGAGGTCAATAATACTGGCTAGAGTACCAATCAAGCCGCAACCTTCGACTTCCGCCGCCATTTTTTACATTGGAACGTTTTCCCAGAACACAGTGTTCTGAATTTAAGAACGACCAGAGTGCACCCCGGGTGCGCCCCGGCGCTCTCGGAGCGTATTTACGAACGCACCCATGTCTCTGTGAGCGTAACAGCCCGTGGGAAAAAGCTGTTTTTGTGTCTGGTTGTATTGGTCATGATTGGCCGAAGTCGCTTCCTGGAAGGCGGGGCTTGAAGGGTGTGGTGGTCAGGGTGTGATGGGTCAGCGGTGACCTTGGCTGCGCGTTTCCTGGCCCTTTTGTGGTAGAGGTCCTGGATGGATGGCAGGTTGCAGCCAACAAACCACTCGGCTGACACGTCGCAGTCTGGTTCTATCACGTGCGATGGCGATTGGCGATGGAAGACCCAAACCAGACTGATTGCGGATGGACTCAATGATGGCCGTGTAGAGTTGAACAATCATAGCCTGTGGCAAGTTGAATGTTTATCATTGTCGCAGGAAGTACATCCTCTGTTGGGCCTTCTTGGTGATGACAAGGTTGATGTTCACCCCCCACTTGAGGTCACCAGCTGCTCCACCTCCTGTCTGTGTGCAGACTCATCAGTTTAACGGAGGGGTCCTTGGAGGTGCAGTCGTTAGTGTAGACTGTAGACTGTAGAGAGTAGAGCAGGGGACCGAGCACGCAGCCCTGTGGTGCTCCAGTGCTTATGGTCATGGAGTTTGACGTGTGCTTTCCCAGCCTCACTTGCCGTTTCCTATTCGCCAGGAAGTTTGTAATCCATTGACAGAATGGGGTCGGGCACGGTCAGCGGGGAAAGCTTAGACTGTGGGAGCTCTGGTGTGATGGTATCAAACGCAGAGCTGTAGTCCACAAACAGGGCCCTTGCGTTGGTACCCAGGCGGTCCAGGTGTTGCAGGGTGAAGTGTAGGACCATGTTGTCGTCCACAGACCTGTTGGGCCTGTAGGCGAACTGCAGGGGGTCCAGCAGGTAGGGGTGGCAGTGGCTCAGGAGGCAGAGCAAGGTTGTCGATTGGAGTCCAGCTCCTCCCGGGGGAAATCTGTCGTAGTGTCCTTGAGCAAGACACCTAACCCCAAATCGCTCACGTTGAGCAGCTTGGTGCCTTGCATGGCTGCCTCTGCCAACGGTGTGATGATATGTATGTTGCTTTGCATAAAAGCGTCTGCTAAATGCTAATGTGATGAGGTGATGGCCTTGAGGTGGGCCAACACCAGCACTAGCCGCTCAAAGGTCTTCATGACCACAGAGGTCAGGGCGACGGGTCTGTGGGCGTTTAGGCCATTGCTTCTTGCATGGCGGAAACTGGTAACACAGATTAGTTAGTTGGCGGTAGAAACATGGCGGAAGGCTCACAGCCGAAGTTGGCAGAGCTTGATTATGAGAAAGATAAGAGACGCAGAACGTTTCTCCCTTCGTGGAAAGAAAGATATCCGTGGGAGGAGGACGACGCCACATTGCCGGCCGTGTACTGCGCCGTCTGCAGACACTTCCCAGGCTACGCCGATAGAAATGGATCAACAGTTTGGAGAGCCGAGACAAATCAATTCCACACGTGACTTGCATGGAGGCAAAACAACCACCCGACTGTTCGATGGACCGTTGTGTCCAAAGGCGACACGAAGAAAGACACAACAAGCTACAAATAATAATTAGTACAGTTTGTCACGTCGCAAAGACTGAGCAGCCTGTCACCCGATACCAGGCACTGCTGGACCTGAAGAGATACACGAATAAAACGTCGGGGGGAAGTACAAGTCCGAAATAAGTCAGTATAAAATGAGCTCGGGCAAGCAGAAATGCGATGTAACGTTGCCCTTAACGTCAAAGGAGTCGTCGTTCTTACCTTATACTTTAGATAGGCATTACTCTACCGACTGAACACCGGACGTACTAGTAGCCACCTCACAAAGGAAAGTAGTAATTAAGCGGGTTAATTTGTATTTACGGTTAGTTACCAGCCTAGTAACCGGCAAGCGTCTCTTCCCAAGTGCACACAGGATTTAAATCCGACTAACTGACATTGTTGTTCCGGAAAGGCGCACAGTTATGACGTAAAATAATATTTAAAAGAATAAATTAACTGAAAACTTAAATATCTGGTAACATGTATAACTTGAAATTAAACGATGTGTATTTTAAAACGGCCTAAACCTTTTAAAGTAATAAATAACTTGATAAATAAATTTTGGCACGCACCAGTGTCGTCATCCCCTTGCGACTTGTCCTCCCGGAAGCAAAATTACAAGGTAAACAAATGTCTGTTCTATCAAATCAAAAAGCGGTCTACCGTCGATTGTCTTGAGTGTCCTCGTAGATTATATTGGTGTAATATTTTAAGTAATATTCTCTTTATAGTGTATACTCATAACACTCACTCAAAATAAGCATACGAATACGGTACAAAGCTTCTGCGAAGCGCTACAGCCTAGCTAGATAAATAAAGGGTTCACAATCACTTGGGAGTGACTGACACTGTCAATTTTACTAAATTACTTCATTCAACTGAATGTATTTCATTTTAATTCATTTCAGGGCGGCTAGTCTTTGCTGAGAAGGAAACAACATGTCTGGAAGTTTTTATTTTGTCATGGTGGGTCATCATGACAACCCTGTATTTGAAATGGAGTTCTTGCCAGCTGGGAAGTCTGAATCAAAGGTAACTGGCTTTGTTATTAATCATACCAGTGTTAAGCGCGGTACCATTTTTCTTGTCCCGGATCTAAGAAATAGGCCTGAATTGTGTATGATTCAGAAGCCATGTGAAACTAACAATGCTGCGAGCAACACTCTTCAGGAGACTGTAACATAATTGTCGAGGTCACAATCATGTGTTCAAACTATATCTTGAAATGATACTAGGCCTTTGATAATTATATGTAGTAAACTGAAATGTCTTCTCTCATCTGTTTCATCTTTAACAGGATGATCACCGTCACTTGAACCAATTCATTGCGCATGCAGCCCTGGATTTGGTGGATGAAAACATGTGGGTGTCCAACAGTATGTACTTGAAAACTGTGGACAAGTTCAACGAGTGGTTTGTTTCTGCCTTTGTCACTGCAGGACATATCCTTTTTGGACTATTCCCTTTGATTCTTGTCTTTTATTCCCTAAGAGTACATTGATTGCTGAGGGAACAGATATTCAAAGACTGTCTTGATTCTTGCAAAGTATACCCAATTCTCTAGAGATGCTGCTAGTCTCCCTTCATGCTGGTTAGCATGTCAAAAATGACTAGCTATTGCCATGTTATAGCTTTGTTTTTAGCTGTGTTCAGCGTTTCAGAGAGATAGAGGAATTTAAACGAACCTAAAATGTTGGTCGGGACAAATCATGACCAAATCGATAAACCATGATGCAGTAATGCAAGATAACTGATAAGTGAAGATATTGTATGTAGTGCAGCATTTAAGCTTGCTCGCTTTTTTAGAGGTCAGTCATATGGACGTGTCATTGTTTAGTCACCTTGAAGGGATTGTATGTATTTATTTTCCTTAATAATTTGTTATACATATGAGATTCATCATGCTGCATGATGTGCGACAAGAAGATGGAATCAAAACCTTCTTTAATGATGTGTATGATTTATACATTAAAGTAAGTTGCCCTTTGTTAAAATGACTTCTCTTAACAGGAGTTAAGATTTGGTTAATTTATCCTTCGTTTGCTTTTAATAATCTGTTCTCTTTTCCAGTTTGCAATGAATCCATTCTATGAAACCAACGCACCGATCCGTTCAACAGCATTTGATAGGAAAGTCCAGTTTCTTGGCAAGAAACATCTCCTGAGTTAATTGCTTCACGTGCAAAATAATTTTGATACATCTCGTCTGTTTTAATACATTTTCTTTCCTGTGCAATACCTTAGATGTTGCCGTCTTGATTGTTTTTGAGTTGTCATTCAATAAAGTTAATTCTATAGTAAAATGTATTCAACATTTAGAAGTGGATTTTCTACAATGTGTGATTTTTGTGTGCGTGTGTTCATCTGATACATTGTTGCTATGGTAACACTTTCATCTTAATAAAAGCACCTTAATTTCTTGAATGAACCGACCAGTGTCTAAAGAGTTATTGTTTGTTGAATGTCTAACTATACACTTTAAGGCATACAAAAATGCCTAAGTATGCTTCACCAATGAAGAAAAAACATTGTGTCCAATCTTGTGCCTTGACATAGTAACGCATGTGTTGCTCTACCAGCATGGGCCTTACAGCTATCAATACAACAGCCAGAAAGAGCAGCAGTATTTTACAATACGAGTTCATTTCAAACCTTGTGACAGTTAAGCTCTAATTTAGGAAGCCAACTATCAGTGTTTTGAGAGTAGAAACAATACTTTTGAGAGAATACTTTGGGGGGTTTATTGAATGTTTTGGCATACCAGTAATACAATATTGAATATAAATGAAGGGTGGATGAGACAAGGTGAAAGTAAACAAATAGTTCACTATTTCATATCAATATGAAACATTAATTTGTAGAGAAAGAGCTGAAATTGTTAGTATAGAAAAAAAGTACACTGCTTCAAAGATTAAAATTACATTAATAAACCAAACCATGATTATTGTTTTACAACTCAATCATGACCATCTTGTTAGACCCCCTCAAGGGTATATTCTTCCTCCTAAAGTCGATTCAAGGATTACTGGAATTCTCATTAGGTAAAAACAGCATAATTTACAAATTACAAATATGCCATGCATGTTAACTTTGCTTTATTGCTCATCAGTTGTTAGGTATCTTATCCCTGTGCTTCAAGCACAAAACCATAATCCATTCACTATGCAGAAAACACACAGACAAAGCCAAAAGGTGCAATAATCATGAAAAGCCTCCACATTTTACTGTCACACAGTAGTGACTCAACTACTTCACGATACATTTGAGAAATAAAGTAATTGGGACTGTATAAATTATTTTCAGTTTTCCAATTATGTTTTAAATATGAATATATTATATACAGTATATTATCTGCAGTATCACATCTGGGAATGACATTTACAAATCCTATGATAATCTAACTCCAAGGCAGTAGGCCTACATCTAAATTGATTCTATAGTCACAGTATAAAATGCCTTTTACACAAAAAGGAACATTTTACAATTTGAGAAGGAAGTGAACTGTGGCAAATATATGGCAGGCAGTAACATCTGTTATATCATCACACATTCTTAGTTCCCCACATCTGGTCCAGGGCCAACACACAATGTAGTCCCTTCTTCTGCCTCCCTTTCACAGCCCTGACCTCTGAACTGTGGCAGAGCTGAGTGAGCAATGTTTTATGTTGATTTGTGATTGGACTGGAATTCATTTAGTGTTTCCTTCCACTTCACTCCAGTAGAGACAAGTTCAACTACAGCATTAACAAACCATAAAGCCAGTGGCATAATTAGTCTAGATAAGATGTTACTATAGTATGTAGGCCTACAGTCTTATCACACAGGCATAAGAGCAAATCGATGTAAGTGATAACCCCTGGATGTTATGAACAGCAAGTGGCAGTGGAACGAGGCCTTCTGTGGAGGTTGACTGTGTCCGTGGGGATGAGGTGCTCCGTCCTCTCCTCCACTGCCAACACTCTCCGCACTGCCTCCTCAAAGGCCATCGCTACGTTGGTGGCGTCCTTGGCACTGGTCTCATAGTAGGGGTAGTTGCCGTTCTCCTGGCACCATTGCCGAGCATCCTCAGCAGACACCTGCCTCTCCGACATGTCCAGCTTGTTCCCCAGGACCACGAATGGGAACATCTCCGGCTCCTTCACATCTGCATAGTAGATGAACTCCTTCTTCCAGTTGCCTAAGTTGAGGAAACTCTGGTTGTCATCAACACTGAACGTGAGCAGGCAGCAGTCAGAGCCACGGTAGAAGGGAGTCCTCAGGCTGCGGAAGCGCTCCTGGCCAGCCGTGTCCCAGATCTGAAGGGTCACCAGGTGGCCATCTACCTCCAGGTCCTTGTTGAGGAACTCCACGCCGATGGTGTGGAAAAGGTGCGTGTCAAACTTGTTGGTGACATAGCGATTCATGAGGGAACTCTTTCCCACACCGCCATCGCCCAGCAGAATGACTTTCAGCAAGGATGTCTTTGTTGTCATGGCTGTTCACGCCCACTTAACCACTTCGTAGGGAATGACCTAGTGGGAAGACGTGCACGTTATTCTATTAACCACACAACACAGTAGTATCGGTTAGGGAGAACGTACTGTAATCCAGCACCGGTTAATTTAGGACAAACACAGGGTTTGGTGGACGAGTGAGGCTTTTCTGTGAGACAGTAAGTCTGTCCCTGCCCATTAGTCTCACCCGTGCTGGACTTCAATCAACTCCTCCACTTGTCTGGATTCATGTGCTGCAGACACTCGGTCCTCAGTCACGTGGGCCTCTGTTTCACGTTGGGCCGAGCAGCCACATAACTCACGTTCAACCAACTGCAACGCAGTAACAAGCAATAGGTTCCCTGATTAACATCTGGCCCAGCAGTTACAGTAGAGAAGCCCACCAAAATACCGTCTAGCTAACGTTAGCATCAGTGTAAAGCACTAACGTTACCTGCTACCAAACGTCACTGTAACACGCAACGCCAGTCAATAAAAATACTTATGGGGCTACCAGTTGACTGTTAGCTAAGCTAGCTTAACGTTAGAGAGGAGACCAGGGGAACACGGCTAATGTTAATGTTAGTTAGCTAGCTACGGTTTACATGGCAGCAAACTAGTTTCAGTACCTTGCTGAGTCGGCCTGGCTTCTATTGTGTCGACACTAAATAAATAACTGAAATAATTTCACTACAGATGATTGACAGCTCCTCGCGTTGGCGCGGCTCAAAATAACGTCAGGTCGCACCGTTTCCCGGTGAACTCGAGAGACTTGATGCCAACGTTACTAGCTGCTAACAAGCTAACGTTAACCACACAGACGGTTGTGGGTCATGTGATCTGGTCCAACGCAAACCAATAGTACACAAACGCGCAGCGTTTTGGGCGACGTTCCAGGCCAAGATAGTCCTTACGAATGTCTTCCACATATTCAGAATAGTATTCACAATTCCACATTGCACAGTTCTTAGTCTCACCATTTAACAATTATTTGCGTCAAGCGCACGTCTTATCCGGCAATGAAGATATGAAGTCCCTGCGCGTTGAGTGTTTTCCTGCAGCCCGAGTCTCTCCACCTGGAACGCATCTTTTGTAGCTTGCACTGTGCACGCAACACCACTAGAGGGCGATATTTATCTGTCTGTTTAGCTTTGAGAGCTAGAACGGTCCAGACCGGGGAAATCCACCCAGCTTTACAGAAAAGGACTGGATGACACCTACCTGATACATGGAACCAGATTTTCACCCCTGAGGTATTCCTGAAGTTTGAGTCCGACTTTAAGTAGCTTAATTTTACACTACATGTCATCCTTCACCCAAGTGAATTAGCCCACAGTATGGTGGTGCCAGGTACTGCATCCTCTCATTAATGCACAAATTGTCATCAAATTCCACACAAAAAATAATAATTTGTTAATATGCTTCACAGTAGCCTAAGCCCATAACAGGTAACAGACAGGGGAGAATATATAATGAGAAAGGGCCACTTCTAGAAACTCAGGTAACATCTGTGTTCATCCAACAAATGTGTAACTTGGCTCACATTAATACATTTCCAGTGATATCTGAGATGCATATTTGTGGTTCATTCGCGTCCCAAAAATCACAGTTATATTTGGTTTAGGTGGTGGCATTGAGGGATTCCTTCCAGACTGAATTCCCCTAAATTATCCACATACTTTTAACAGTAGGACTTTGTCTACCCGACACTGATCCATCGGTAACACTATGTGGCTTTGGTTGGTGACACTACGTATAGGTTTATGATGCCATACTATTCATTTCCATTGTCCACTCTCCTTTTGATGATGATATATTTCTGGTCAGTTTGCAGTAGCCTAGGTGACGTGATTGAGGAGTATATGAGCGTTCAGGTCTAAAAACACACAGTGTATGGGAAAAAGGACATGGTAGACCAACGTAGAAAAAAAACAACCACATTTAAATGTAATAATACAATATGATAGCATATAATTTACAGCAGTTATGCACTGACACTTTTGATCATTCAAACTAACCAGCCTTCAAAAAAGAGTTATTAATCTAAGATTAGAATTTTAGATACAATTAACCTAAGAAATTCACATTACATGTCATAGATACTTTTCAGTTAACTTCAGCAATGCACTATCACATACACAGCAAAGGACTAAGCACAATACTGTTTCTTTAGACATAAGTAACAGACAAAGATTGGCTTTTCCACCTAAACCTGAGATCTGCGTTATCCGTATCACAAGAGAGCGCAATACGCTATTTGAAACTATTGTGTATTTTTCGAATCACGACAGAGGATGTTGATGTAGCAGCATGGCGGTTTGAACTGAGGCGACCTTGCACGCACCAATTGCTCTTCGTCTTCCCTTGAGATCTTGTACTGTATCCTTTATATTCTATGTGGAGAAATGGTGGAGAAACCACAAGAGAACGCATGCTTTAAGAAAGATCAATAATGGCAAATGAAGAAACTCCACAAGGAGGAGAACACAGTAGGGGTAAGAAACGTGACTCTTCGACATGTGTGTCGGTTAGAGGAGATTTTCAGTTCGTTGACCAGGAGTGGGGATTCTTAAAAAAACGGCCTGTCGTCCTCTTGACAGGGGCCTGAGGTCAGCACAACGTTGTCCAGCCCAATCTCTCCTCCGACACCTCTTCCACGCTCAGCTTCAAAGATAATCTGCAGGACATACGACGTTATCATTGTATGTTCATATAAACGTCATTCTTATATTGAGTCAACAATATGGAGTTTGCATTACAAACATAGTGTGAATGAATCTGACATTTTGGAGCAAAAGCAGTTACAGCTGGTGTGCAAATATGGTACTTGCAAATGTGACTTTGGTACAATTGTATTTATTTGCACCACCCACCCTCTTTTTCATGATATACAATATACTATTAGGTACTTTTTTGTTTTTGTGTGTACAGGTGCTCCATCAATAATCTGCGTGTGTGATGGAATGAGTGAACGACTCACAGATTCTGGGGCCTCCTCCTTCCACGCCACAGTGAGGAGCTCTGTCTGCCAACCATGGCCTCTGCTGTGGCTCTGCTCCCATACCGGGTAGGCATTGTTATCTAGCAGCACCCTGAGTGTGCCCACATTATCGCCCTCCATACCGTAGTCAAAGGTCAGACAGAAGCTGCCCTGCTTGGTCCGGTCACTGAGAAGCAGCTTCAGCTTGGCCACATCCGCCTGGTCCCCCAGCAGCCCACTCATGGCCATGTAGTACTCAGCGCCTGAAAGGGTCCACAGGGCTCAGGGCTCAGAAGGGATACAACCAACCTGACTTCAACTGAACTGGTTGATCATCCTTCATCAGCCACTGTACAAATCGCAGACGGTAGAACGTGTCATGTGTAAGAATGCATGTTGTTGTTACCATTTTCATGGTAGGCCACACTCCAGTCCATGTCGTCGGCCTTGTCTTGCACCCACTCACATGCTCCCTGATCAAAATTGCAATCCATGATGAACTCTAGAGGATAAAAACGGTTATCAAATTAGCGAAATTGTGTAAACAGTCATTATAATGTGCTAAAGTAGATAAACTGATGGTTGATTACCCTCCTGAACTGGTGCTATTTGGATCTCTTTGACTTCTGTGGCGGCGCCGAATACCGATTCAAAGTCCTCCGATGCTGCTTTGAGAGAGTGGAAGAGAAGTCAATCTATCAATGTAACACTATTAAATACTAGTAAATATGATACTCGTTCATTAAATGAAAAAAGACGATATCAGGATTACACCCTGTTACGTTCATAAATCTGCTTCTGTAATGTCGCCCTATCAAAACATGACATCGACATATTTGTCTATGAACTGATATGTTGATCTTAAACATTTTGCAGTGAAGAGATTTTCCCTCATGAAAACAAAAGCCAGAGTGGGGCTTTTAACCAACAGGTGTAGACCTGCCCTGCTGTCACTCATGCCTTGAGATGGCTGCGTCGCGTCCCCGGGATATAGTACCCCGAGCATTGTAAAGCTCTCGCCACAAACATCCCCCGATGGTAAGTAGCCTCCCGACAGCCAGATGTGTGACGAACGGGGGTGACTGAACCTGCTCAGTCACAGCGCGCTGGGCGTGAGAGAGGCCTGGAGTGCCGACGACAGACGTTCCTACTGAGAGTCAAGTCTGTTTGCACAACAGCTGTTTTGGGGAAA
>OMOT01052840.1:0-13741 GCA_900312575.1 Acanthochaenus luetkenii
AAACAAACCTGATAGCACGGAGAAGCATGTGGATGGACTCAAAATGAAACTGAAACTGTAAGTAAACGATATGTGTTGCATTTGATGACAATTGCATTGAAAATGTATGAAATAACGAGACATGAAAACAAAATCTGCCACACGGACACTTGGATGCGAAGTTTGACTGTGTGTTTGCTGTGGGGCTGACAGGAGTTGTTTAGCTTTGACTATTGATTGCTTGCTATCATTTGAAAGGGTAGAGTGTCTAGTTTCATATGATACCTCACATGGTAGCATTGAGTGAGTGGATCGTTCTCCAAGCTGCATTGTAGTGATACTGCCTCTTCAATTCCAAGATCTTGTATTTTGGAACTCAAACATTTGGATGACTGCCTATCAGCTTTTGCTTGGCCCAAATACACTTGGGAGGATTGTTTTTGAAGCGTTAGATCCCCAGTTATGAACCAAAAAAAATAAAAAAATAAAATAACTAACGCTATAGAGACGACGGACCCGCCGGCGGGCTTAAGGGGTTAACGTAAGACCCTTTATTTAGTAATGTTAGTTATTCACGGTCGGTGTGTGACAACAGCATGTATGTTGTCATGCTGCTCTTAGTACACGACTATCTGATTATGCTATGAATGGTCTCTCAAAGTAATCACGCGTGGGGAGGTGAGATACCGCTCATATGGGAGGCTTCTCTGGAAATGTTTTAAGAATTTCATTTTGCTCCTAATTGTTCCGCACATTGTTTCTTATTCCGCTCTTCCTCGGGGCTAGTAATCACTGTGTATGTGCGCACGATGATAAGGGAAGTGCAAGGCAATTTGTTTAGGCTGCTAATTATATAATTCTTCGGATGCTACGGCGCACGTATTGTCCTTTCTTCTTCCGTGGAGCATGCTGCTCTCTTACTTGCTATTTTCGTCTCCCTCTTCAATCACTCCTGACAGTTGGCTAGCATCGACTGCTGACCCTATTCCACCGCACACAGAACATTCACCTGAAAGAGAGATGCGGAAACAACCGAAGATCTGCGGATGTTGAGCAATCCGGTAACGCGGGCGAATAAAGCAGATTCGATTGCCTCTTGGCTCACCGCTCCTTCTCTTCATATCTATTTAATTACCGACGGAGGAGTTGGTGGAAGGTTATGTTTTCGCATTCTGCTAATTGCTCTCAAGTCTTTAAATAGCTGAAGGCTTAAATTGCAAGCAATCATATCCCGCAGTGGTTTTCCCCCAAACGGCCGCATACTTCCAAAGTACTGACATGTTGTTATAAGCTATATAAGTTGGATGGCTTGCTTGTCGGATGTCTGCGTTCTACTGGGCTGTTCTCAGGCATTATTTGTTGTATGGCCGGTGAACCTTTCTGTCTGACATGGCTAGAAATGTCAGAGCAGCAACTGTCAAAGGCCAGAGCTGGAGGATGCATGTTCTGTGTGTGTATGTGTGAGAGGGAAGGAGAGCAGGGGACAGAAACGAAAGGGTGGGAGGTACAGTGAGCGGTAGGGAGGGGGGATGTGCGAGAGAGAGAGAGAGAGAGACAGAGAGAGAGAGAGAGAATCTCTTTCCGCTGCATCCTCTGCATCCAGTCTGTCAGTCCCTGCTCCGGAGAGGAGAGAGCTACATAACAGGCAAATTGGAGGAGGAAAAGGAGAATAAAATCCACTGAAGGAGGAGGAAATCGAGGGAAATAACACAAAACCAGGGCTAGGTGTCGTCCACTTTCACCTCCTATAGCTCAGGCAAAGGTGTCTGAAAGTTTGCAGCCGGGGGAGGGACGCCCTCTCCTCGTTGTGGGGATGAACAGTGGATGCTGAATCTCGTTCCTGAAGGCAGAGGGGAGAGCTGTGAAGACCGGCTGGTTTCGCTTGCACTGGGAGCTGGTGGTGCGCACCACAACAGATCCCACGGTGCCTCTCTCTCTCTCTCGCACACATTTTCTGCACACTAGAATATATAAGATCATAAGCATTTCACTGTACCAAGGTGGAATATAAAGGGGGGGGGAAAGACATTCTTCACAACCGGGGAAGTCAAGGAACATTAGGAGGACGGATTATCTACAGAATCGATGAAGGACATCCCGTTGAAGAAGAAAACTAAGTTCTGATCAGAGAAGCGTTTGATTCCGGTTGACTTGGGTGATTTTCCCCTTCGTCAAGCTTCAGCCAGCTTATTTTTTGGGCACTATAGGATTCTGGATGGCATTTCAAGGTAAGGATCCATCCTCTGGCTCTGGTACACGAGCAGCACCCTACAGTTTTTTTGAGAAAAGAGCAGATTTTGGATGCCGATGGAGAAAAGGGGGAAAAGAGAGAGAGAGAGAGGGAGAGATTCAGACGGAAAAGGTGGGCGGGTCCTATCCCAGACTGTATTTAGTCAGTGTAACAGAATGTGAAAAGTTGGGATAGATGCTTTAACACTTACAATACCATATGCCGATGCTTGCAGAGAACACATGGATGTGCTTCATGTATCTACGTGTATCTGCATGTGTGTGTTTGCTGAGAGGACAGATGCCGGTCTGAAAAGCAATTAATCTCTCAGCTTCCTTGCTACATGGCGGTTATCGCCAGGGGAGGCTGCTGGTGGAAGGGGCACAATTGCAGTAGTCCTCATCTTTGCAAGAGCTTTGTCTTTGTATGGTAGCCCCTTTTTTTTACATTTATGTATTATTATTCCCGTCGGTGAGAGCCTCTCTGCATGTTAAACACTGCTCTGTCCCTTTTATCTCTGCCTGCAGAGAATGGATTGCGTCCGGTATTACGCCACCATCCCAGATGCCCGACATTATACCTTCACCATCAGTCTCTATGTATATATAAGTTTGTCAGTGTGAATTTGGTCTTGCAACTCGTCTCTCTCTGTCTCAGTGTCTCTCTCTTCTCTCTCTCTCTCACCAAATGAAAGGGGAAGTGATGATAATTCCTGCTTGTTTCCAGCAGTGTTTTATGAGACAATGTAGGGACCAGCAGAGGAAGGTTTACTATTGCGTTCCTTCTTTAGGGGAAAATGTGCTGCCCTCTCTATCGATACCAGTCAAGTACAAGGCCGCCTCCTTTTGTATGGCAACGCCTGAAATATTCATGATTGCATGCACATCCTGCCGGTCCCCTGAAATATTTAAAATAATTGAATAATTAATAGCCTGTCTAAGCTGTCAAAGCCTAACTCTGGCTTGGGCAGATGATTATGATGCAACCTCGTCATGTAACATGCAAAAGAGTGACCACTAAATGCCTTTGCCCCTGGATATAAACACGTCAACAGAAGTGTCTCTCCTCTTCCAACACTGCCACTGGGGGGAAGTGGAGCCTGATGGGAAGTTGGTGACGGCTCCTGTGCAACTGGCTATAGATAGTTTACAAAGGCAGATTGTTACCCGTCATACATAGCTTGATTACAGGAAGACGCTGCGCACTGGGTGGATCTATTGAAATTACATTTCACATGGAAGGCAGCACAGTGTATGTTGGCTTCCTCTTGAAAGAGACGCCGTCCATCTCATCTGCTTTGCCTGGTCTACGCATCTAATCTAATGAGCTGTGTGCAAATGTCAAACATGTACTCGCGTGTATCTGGCGTGTGAGTGTGTGTGTCTCCAGAGCTGTGAGCTTCACCCCTTTTGGTGTTAACCACGCTAGGACTGACGCATTGCCTCTGGTATGAGGTAGCGTGGTGAAAGGAAAGCGCTAAGATCGACTTTGCTCTTCACTTGTATTTCCTTTCACTCCGGATTAGCAATGCTACGTCTGCCTCTCTCAGCCTCTTGGATCTGGTAAATGATTCGGTCCAGGTATATATGTGCATGGGTGTGAGTGAGAATGTATGTGTGTGTGTGTGTGTTTGTGTGTGCGTGCGTGCCTGGCTGGGTGTGCCTGTGTGTGCCTGTGTGTGCCTTCATCTGTGTGAATGCATAAAAGCAATCTGTGCACTGTGTGTGTGTGTGCGTGCGTGCGGGTGAGAGTGCATGCCTGTGTGTGTCTATAATCTCCTCCTCTCTCTCTGTAAAAGGAAATATATGCAGTCTGCTTTTCTCCCTTGTCTGATGGTGGCAGAGGAGTCGGAGACAAGGCCCTCGGATTGTCACGTATTAGTGGTATTATGTGTCCAGTGAATCATCGGACGGACGGAACAGAGGGAGAGAGTCCTCTTCTACTTCGTGATTATTCGGTACCGTCGGCAGCATGTTCGCACGGGGCGGGAATCAGAGAAGAAAACGACTTTGATGGCAAAAATGTTGCACTTTTGATTTATTTGCTCACCGAAACGGAGTTTGAATCAGTGTGCATACACGCCATTAGGCAGCTGAAGTCTGACACACCTGCTTCCAAGTACAATACATCATTCGCAATCATTTGTGCCTTTTTGGTGTGGTATCAGCAACAAATCTGTTGATTACAGAAGTTGCAAATTAGACCTAATGTTTTAATCAGCTAATCAGTCTTCCTTTATGTTAATTTGACCTGAGGGTTCACTTTGAAATGATGTATTCTATTGACTGTATGTATAGTAGTGGCATGTCAATATAGCATTGGAGGTTAAAAAACCAAACAAACAATATACACACACACACGATTGCAAAGCCACTCCTTAAAACCAACCACATGTCATGTGATATATGTATGTTGTGTATATATACACACAACATACATATATTTTTTAGCATATCTTATATGCCCGACTACAGTATATGTAGTGCATAATGCTTCCATGGATATTACTAATTTGTATGGCTTTTCAAAAGATGCCGTACCTCATCGTGTAGTTGGCTTTAAGGAGTGGCTTGCCACACACGTTACAAAACAGACTTCACAGCATATGGAATGAAATGAGAGTGTGTAGGCCAGGCATTTGTTCTGGAAAAGTCCACTGCAGCATTTTCTTACGCTAAATGTAAGTGTAAATTGTCTATGCCATTGAAACAAATAACTTTATTAGGGAGAGAAATGGTTTGTGGGAGGTGATCCCATCTCCCCTCTCCTTGAACTAAAGGGTTATATGTTAAGTCCGACATAGGCTGTATACCATTTGTTAGAGTTGATTTGTCAAGCTTTGCAAGGATTCTATGGCCTTCAACATCTGGAAGAAATATTGTATCGAAAGAAGTTAGCTGATATACAGTATTTGCACAAAAATGGTGGAATTCAAGCATATTTGATGCTTGGTATGCATTTAAAGCTAACTGTGAAACAAGATGCAGATATTGGAATTCAATTGAATTAGGTTCCGAGTTTCAAACATAAGCTGAAATGCAGTGGCATCTTTGCATATATGGCCATTAAAAGATCTTCTTTCAGGCCCAGCTAATTATCTATAGTGCTCCAAAATGCTAATATCTTTTACAAATGTTAACACTGCAGACCTGAAAGCAGACTGCATAACATGTAACATATTAACATATAACAAATAGTAGTGCCAATGTCCTCCACGGCAGCATGTTGATACTTTGTCTTGCTGTTGGAGGGAAGACGAATAGAGAACTGTGAAAGAGAAGACCTGCACCCAGAAGCACACCAGCATATTTTTAGCCTGTCCATTAAGGACGTGGAAGAAAAATCAATATTCACAGGCTGAAACACTGGGTTTCAGATTTATTTATTTTATTTGTTTTTTCCTCCTCTATGACCTTTGGATACAGTTGGGAATATGTACTTGTTCAGGTTCATAGATTAACTACAGATTAAGTCTGTGTTTTGGTGCATTTCCAGGCCTTGCACGCTTTCACATATTAGGCAAACATGTGCATAATTGTTGCTGTCACTAAGAAAGACATAACTAATGCTAGCTATCGTGTGCCACACCTCTGTATCAGATACTAGATGGCCCTTAACATTCAGGCCCGAGCCCTAAAGCTTATGAGGATTCTCGGCCCTAGCCCGAACTGAGCCCGATGCTTACGTCATACAATTACATTGTGCATGTGCATATTGTGGGGTATTCCCAACAACATAAATGCCTAACAATGTGTTTGAACCAATTCAAAAACGAGATCAACACCACAAAACTTCCTAAGCATGGAGCAGCATTATGTCAGTTTGATGAGAGTTTTGACAAGCTGATTGGCCGAGCCGCAATAAGCCATAATACCAAAGACTGGAATGCACAAACACAATTAGGCTACAAAACAGTTTTTATTAACAAATGTAAAGTGCTTAATAAAACAGGCGGCCTTACCACTTTGTGTGATGAACAGGAATAATGAAACAATTATCCCAATTAAGCTTCATCAAAAAACAACAACATCAAGTCAGTCTGCTGCAGAACATCGCAAGAACAGTCAATCTTTAATAGTCCATTATGCCAGTGCATTGTGGAGAAAATGTATTGCATCCACTGACGAAGGTTTCAGCGCAGTCCTCCTCTCTTCAATCGTTCTCCCTGCTGAGCTGAAGTTCTACCTGTGCAGCCGAGAGTGCGACTAGTGCGAGTCCAGTGAGAATTACTGGCCGTGTTGTAAAATGTTTGGTATAGTTCACTTTATTTTTTAATGACATTTTTCTTGATTTTGCTATCTTAGTAGTTTTTATTAATAGGCCTATTTAGTTTACGGCCGGAGCCCCGAGCCAGGCCCAAGCCCGAGTCCTAACTAGTGGCGCGAGAATCGGCCCGCAACCCGGCCCTAACCTGTCAATAGCCTCGGGCCCCGTCGGGCTCGGGCCTCGTTGCAGACCTCTAGCAGATACACCGCCAGCTGGCTCAGAGAAACAGAAGACCTCATTTGAAATGGAGGTCTGGTCAGTTGGACACCAAGCAGTGAACGGATGCAGCTGATCTGTTGTCAGCCTCCTTTGGATCCCTGATGAGGCGAAACACAATATGCTCAAACAGCTGGGTCATTTATGGAATATGCGTACTCATCATGGTCGACTGCCTCTAAGAGGGGGAGTGGGTGGGGGTCTGTTTTAATAGACTGCGCTTCACAGAAAAAAAGACAAAGAAATGAAGTCACGTTAAAATAATCGTGCCCTGAAAATGGTAGCCCTTAAAGGTGTTTTTGCCACATAGGGAAAACGTACCTACAGATAAACAAAAGTGATTACTTCTCATTAATGAAATAACATGAAAAATGTCAGAATGACATGGAATTTGGCAAGTGCATTAATTGGCGTTGCCTTTACTTTATATGTGAATTGCTAAGGGATTGGTCCAAAAACGACAAAGTCATCGATTGACTTGAACTTCCACACGTTGGTCAGAAACGTCATTTTAAAGACGTTTACCAAGCCGCATGCTGATACAGTTGAGATGTGAAGAAAGTGCGGCCATTTGAACTGTTGTGTTGTGATAATATCAAACACTCCAATACCCACAGTTCTTGCGTGGCAATTACACAGCAGCTATATTTTCTTCATTTACTACATTTGAGGCAGTTAGCTAACAGTGTCACCCAGGGCAACATACGATGCAGGCAACAGCAGAATAAAAGGTAATCCCAAATCTGTTTTATGTATAAAAGAGTATACCAGGGAGTTAAGAGACAGGCACGACACATGTTTCTTTCTTGTTTCTGTTGGGGATGGGATGTGCCGAGTGGCCGCTGGTGGCGGTGTAGCTCTTGGACACCAGGGAGCGGCTGTCTTGGGCCTGAGGACCGATCTGCGAACAGCTCCCGTTGACAGTGACCTTGCTCTCTGTGTCACTTTGAAGCTTGACCTTCCTGGATGAGCTGCCGAGGGGAAACGAATGTCGCACCACCTCCAGAAAAGTCCCCTTCCGCGTGTGTCGACGCCGAGCATTAGTGGCGGGTCAGGGGTGACGTACCCGGCTCAGAACGGGGGGCAGCGGATGTCGTGCCATGTGGCAGTTGAGATAGAGGAAGAGAGAGAAAACCATCTGTCAGGCTCTCCCCCTGAAAAATAACTAGATGAAATATCCTCAGGCTGACCTTATATTATGACCTTGAACTAAGCATTTGTTTCCCTTAATATACTGTATTTCTCTACCCAACTCTCCCCCCAATTTTTTTTTAAGGACAGTGGGCAGTCCCATCACCTGTTGTATTTTAATTCTATATTTAGATGGAAACCGAGAAGGAGATGGAGGTAGAAAAAAACTGCTGGGATTCAATCCTAGCCCAGTGGGGGCAAACATGGTTCCAGAGGCAGGGGACTTCATCTCTCAACTATCTCTGGGCAAACGTTTGTAACATTTAACATTACCAAAGGTTCAACTTTTAACAAGTCAAGTGCTAGATATCCATGACAACCCATCTTTCGCTGATCAAAATGCACCTGGATTTGGATCTCCAATTTCTGGGTATTTGCTGCTGCTGGAAAAAAAAAAGAATTGGTTATTCACATACAGTTGGTTTACTTATTTTCACACAAACAACCTTCAGCATTTATATTTTAGGAAAATACCATCATTTCCCGTATTGCATGTTTGTTTGACACTATTATGGCCCTTTTCCACTACATGGCTTTGTTACATAATTTGGAGGAAAGTTCCTGTTATTTTGAAATGCCTTTCTTGTTTAGGTCAGAGAGACTAACAACACTGTAAGGGACTGCTGAGTGGATGACAAACGTTTGGTTGGTACCCGGTTCAAACGCTCGTTTACAGCTGTTCATTTCAGCATCGCATGATATTATCCCTGCTGGGAAAATGGATTCAAATGCCACTTGTCTGGAAAAGGAGCACAAGTTATTCTATATAGTAAAACTGCAAACTGTTATAGTCAGTTTGACAGAGATGTCTGTCAGTAGGAGTTTCAAACCGGATAGAATACCAGGAGCATCTGACGGTAATATGACATCAATGAATTACTAATTAAAAAGTGCATGTTATGCGCTGAAAAAACAACCGACAGTTGGTTAGAAGTAGCAGAAAATATAGACCGAACTGAGCTAAAAACTCCCATTATATGATCCTTTTTTTAAATTAGATTTCCCCCCCTTGCTTGGCCACAATACGGTAGGTTGAGCCTACCATTATTGAGCCTGTGTACCACCATGCTCCATGTGAATCAGCTGACCTCCCGTTGCTTGGTAGCCAGTTGCATGAACAAACGCTTGCTGTGATGTGCATGTGTGTCATGTAGCGTCAACTGCCGTCCATAATGTCTTGCACTGTCCCGTTGCACATTGTGAGTGAGGTCCTGCTGTCCTTGTATAATGTGTGTGTTATGTTATAGTATGGAATCCAGCCAGTTGTCCACGCCTCTGCACCTTTGTCACCAAACTCTTATTAAAGGCTGTGCTATGTTTAACGCCACTGACAAGAAAGGTCATTAAGTCATTTGAGCCGCAAACATGAACACAATAACCAAACCAGTCGTGGCCCACTATTGACCAATCCCCTTCTTTTACACTAATTGAGAATCATTAAATATTCACAGTGGAACAACCTGCCTATATCCCAATCGCAAGGAAAGATTGATACTGTTCCTTTTTTTTTTTGGGCTAGTCCAATAGCGGGGCCATCCATTTTGTGTTTCGCCTCCATCAGCCACTTTGAGATGTCCTTACAGCGACTTTGCCACCTCCACCCTTTTCCCCAGTCCCTCGGTTTTCAGCCGTGAAGCTGGGTATTTAGAGTATTGACCGCTTTGCTCTTCAGACGATAACAGAAGTGCTGTGTCTGTTGTAACTAGGCGAAGAGCTACTTGAATATTTAACTCGGGCTACAGACCCTTTAAACTAAAGGATGGGCCTTGGTCAGCAGAGCAGATCAAGGGTTGAGTGCTAAGGTAAGATTACGGGTCTAAAGTCTGGTGTTCCATGGTAAAGCGTAGTTATGCTCATGGTTTGGACCAATGAAAACGTGAACATCGTTTCAGACACAGCTGGGTTGGTTGCACCCACGAAAGCACAGGTCATTACTTTCGCTACCATATCTGGACGTAGTCTTGTAACAATGGTGGAAATGTCAGTGAGCAGTTACGTCCTCAACTGAAGGGACTATGGACATGGCGCTTGTCTCTCTTACACTGGACCAACTCCCACAGCGTACCAGACCGTGAAAGGCTCTCAGCAGGACGCTGGGACTGCTCTTGTTAGTGCAGGTCACCGACCCTGGCCTCCTTTGGGGCTCACAGCCGGTATACGCCAAACTGCAGCTTGGATGTTTGTTAGCTGCTTACGCTCTAAGGGGTCTGCGGGGGGAAGAGCACGAGCGTCCACGCGTCTTTAAGTCCCACTAAGCGCACAAGGCCTGTCGTCGTTTTGGGCGGATGAAGTGACTGGTCTCCACAGGTGTTGCTGGTTCACGGGACGCTGTGCTGGGTCTCGTCGAAGGGTTTCCATCTCCAGCTGAGAACAAGACCCCTTTTAGAGAGCGACACATCTCTATATCGCACAGTGAATGAGAGAAACCGAGAGGAGGGAGAGAGAGAAAATAGACAGAGAATCAGGAGAGGAGATCAAATGAGTAAGGTGTAATAGTATATACAGTGATGGCTTGTTTCCATAATTGGTGGCCCAGTCTTTTGTCGAGGTTTCAGAGCCCAAATGTCAATCTTGGCTATTGTATCGGGGTCGCAGAAGACGCAGGAAGGCACGAGAGCGAGAGATTAATTCCTGGTCAGGCACAGAAGCCCATATTATACCTGCACCGTTCTATTACGATAGAGACAGTTGGCTAATAAGCCAATAAGTGCCACCAACCCACCAACTCTATAGTTCAATGCAAATGTCATAACGTTGTCGCTCCAGCGCTCATACAGTCACATCCTGCTCCATTTCAGGCTCACTCACTTTAATCTGCTGCTTTCTTTTTAATATTCATTTAATCTCAGCCTTCAGTTGAGAGAAACTCATTAGACCCTTTGTCATGCTATCGCTGCCGGTCGGTCTCTTTCGCTTTCGGTCGGTCTCTCTCTGTAGGTTGTCTATATGTCGATATCTCTCTGTCGGTCGGTCTCTCTCTCTGTAGGTCGTCTCTCTGTCGGTCTCTCTCTATGTTGGTCGGTCTCTCTCTCTGCCTGTCGTCTCTCTGTCGATCGGTCGGTTGGTCTCTCTCTCTGTCAGACGGCTGGTCTCTCTCTGTCGTTGGTATCTCTCTTTGACGGTCGATATATATCTATTGGTCGGTCGGTCTCTCTACATGTCTCTCTCTCTCTCCCTCTCTCTCTCTGTCGGTCTATTTATCTTCCTCTGTTGGTTGATCGCTCTCTCTCTTTGTTGGTTGGTGTCTCTCTCTTGGTTGCTCGGCCGGTTGGTCTCTCTGTCGGTCTCTCGCTGTCTTGGTCGATCGGTCTCTCAGTTGGTTGGTCTCTCTCTCTCTATTGGTCGATCGGTCGGTTGGTCTCTCTCTCCCGGTCTCTCTCTCTATTGGTCGCTCGGTCGGCTGGTCTCTCTCTATTGGTCGCTCTCTCGGTTGGTCTCTCTCTGTCAGTCAGTCTGTCTGTCTGTCTCTGTCGGCTGGTCTCTCTCTCTGTCGGTCGTCTCTATGTCGATCGATTGGTTGGTCTCTCTCTCTGACGGTCAATATATATATCGGTCTGTCGATGTCTCTCTTGGTTGGTCGATCTCTCTCTCGGTCTCTCTCTCTCTCTCTCTCTCTGTCAGTCTCTTTCTCTTCCTTTGTTGGTCGGTCGCTCTCTCTCTCTTGGTCTCTGTCGGTCAGTCGGTCTCTCCGTGCCGTCGGTCTCTCTCTCTCTTGGTCGCTCAGTCGGCTGGTCTCTCTCTCTCTTGGTCTCTCTCTCAGTTGGTCTCTCTCTATCAGTCAGCTAGTCTGGAGCAAATGTGGGCCATGTGTGTATGTGTGTGTATGTGTGTGTGAGTGTGTAGTGGTTTGATACATGGAGGTACAGAATGTGTTGGTTTGAGAGATATATGGAGAGGGAAAGAACATAGAGGATTTTAGCCACCGATAATATATAATAGTGATAATACGTGACATTTATATAGCGCTTTTCACAATGCTCAGTGACGCTTGACAATATAACAACTACATATAATATAATAACTTGTCAGATGTAACATGTTCCTCTCAATGGGTTGAAATCACAAGAAAACCGGTTAATATAATAAACTCTGAGATAATGCAATTACATTGTATAAATGTGTATATTTTATTATTACTTCAGTTAAACACGTATTACCTCATAAGGCGTATCATATTTAAACGGATGATGTAATAACAATAACCCAAGTTATCATGTTAAAAATGTGTTAAATAGTTATAACCATTATGAAGTAATAATCACCGGTTAATGTTATAATACAATGCAATTACATCATCCAGCAATTTATTATATTATGTTTTATTACATTTTTGAACCATTTAGAGGGACATTTTATTACATATTAATTAGTTATTACATTATCCAATATCAGTTGCTGCCAGGATTGACCATGTCATTTTCTATTTTAAGTAAAACAGTATTATAGTATTGTATTTTGAATGATGATGTGTGTATAAAGTTTGCATACACCCAACATGTATATGACCAAATTCATTGCAGAGTTAATCTTGCAAGTGATAGTACGAGGCAAAATATAAGCCACTACATGGTAGCTTAACCAGTATGTATGAAGTATGTAACTGTCAAAATCATCTGTCAAAATCATCAAAAAGAGACATGATCCTGTATAACTCAGTGGGTTGAACATGGCACTAACACTGACAGGGTTGGGGGTCCCATTCCCACTGGAGCCATTTTTACTAAAATATACTTTATGCTCATGGTACTGTAAGCCACTTTGGATAAAAGTCTCCACTAAATGGCACGTTGGCTGGGTCTCAGATGGGTCCATATAAGCCGTGTTCAAACATGCAGGCTATGGGATACGACAGCACACGCATTTGTGGATGGAATTGCAGATGACAGCAGAAAAAACAAATGGCTCCCTCCTGCCACCCCTACGACATAGTAACGTGTGACGGAGATTAAATGTACATGTTCTCCGCGATGGTCCGTAGGCGTAGTGTGAGTTCATGTGAGGGATGGTAATGCCTACTACTGTTTGATGAGCCGGGCATTAAACCTCAGAATCTAAACGCTGACCTTTACTTCCTAGTTTACAAGAACCACTGCTATTGTAATTCCTAGCCTCGGATGCCGGCATGCTCGCTCTGCATTATAAATCAATGAGCATGTATTAGTGTGAAATCCTCCGGCGCTTGGGGCTTTGCTTGTGATGGAGGAATGAATAGGAGGGAAGCGGCGGCACCTCAGGGGACGCCATGCTGTCCAGCTCTGGGTCTGCTGGTCACAGCCTGGAGCTCATCCATACACACATACAGAGACAGGGGGCTTATATAGCACACTCTTGTGTGTGTGTGTGTGTGTGTGTTTGTGTTTGTGTTATATAGTATAGGCCATTTGTGCTTAATACTTTTAGCCTATACATTGAACAATGGAAGTTTGTGTGTGAATTATGTTGTGTTGAAACTCAAACTTCATCAACCGAAAACCCAAAGGAGAAAGACTTTCTGTTTCTGTTTGATTGACAGGTGATCTCTGGGAAGTGTAGTGCAGAAACAACAAAGCAATGATCACTTGGCACCAAAGATGTTGCCAAAATAAAATAATACATTTTCCCTTTTAATTCTGAGCTTTGCCTTCAATGGAGTATTTCTATTTGTGAGCATGGGAAATGTTTCAGAGCCGGTGTTTGTCGTGGATATTACCTTGGAAATATAGCACGTGTGTGTTTACAGGGAAATTTGAGTGTGGTAGTGTTAAAATAAATGTGACATATTAATAATATCAGTTATTGGCAGGGAAAGGCAATGAAAATATGATCCGTGATAGCAAATATACTGTATTTTCAGTATAGCTAGCCAGTTCACCTCTAAGA
>OMOT01052844.1:0-11089 GCA_900312575.1 Acanthochaenus luetkenii
CCAACACATTTATCACCCAGATATACTGGTTCCATTCAGTGTATCAATAAATCACATTGTTGATCTATAAGAACTAATAGTTAAGAATTATTAATAACTACTATAATTACAAATATTCTTCGCCAACATGTGGGTCTATTTTCACGTGCTACATTCTAAAGCTACAGCTGCCACAATATATTTTCTCAATAATTTCAGTATTATTACAGTTGAGCTATATAACGCTGGACATGTTGGTTTCATCCTTTTTCTTTCAGAACTGAAAGATTGTATCAGGTCTTTTTCTTTTTATTCTTTACACACAACATGCAAGTAAAGACATCAAACCCTTTTCTGTCATGAAAACACGATAACTTTACAGCACTATACACATTAGAAGATCTTATAGAAGCCACTCGGAGGTCAGATATTGGTACGAACGTTCAGGGCTTACCTGACCGGGTGGATTGTCGGTTTGCCTCCGTTTTAAATCAAACCAAGACGGGTTGAAGCTTTTAGTTGGTGAACTTTGGTGTTGCTGGCACTTCCCCTTCTCATAGTGCTGTTGAGTGTAAAGAGTGAGGCTTCAGCTTCACTTCCGTTTTTCTGAACACAACATGGAAAATCTGTGACTGAGAAAGTGCGCTGGGGGACAAACGTAAATAGCACTGATGCATGTCTGACGCACGCACCGCTTTTAGATTTAGGCAAGATGTGAACTCGTTTCTAATAGGCACAATGGAGAATGAACCCTACTGCTGAAACACCAAAACAGTGGTCAACACCCATATGGTTCAAAACATACAGAATAAAGGTACATTCTTTATGATGATGGGTGACAACGTACCGTACTGTCTACATTTGAGAGAAACCCATTCTGAAATATGAGGAACCGTTAATACATTTGGCCGTTTTCTCTCAACATTCATCATATAACCTCAAACTCAAATGTTGTGGTGTCCAACAAGAATTACGACTCTTTCAGTACTTCAACAGTGAATATTTTAATAGTAGAATGAGGTGAATGTAATACATTCTGAGCATCACAGAACACAGACAGACTTCCTGAGGCTGAAAAGTGGCGTAGAGTTCAAACGTCTGCGGGGTTGTGTCATATAGCAAAGAGCCAAATGCAAAAAAAAAACAATGCACACACAAAACAATGTACAGAGAACTTTTACAATATAAACTATCAAACTAATTTACACCTATGAGTCTTTGCAAACAGTTGTCGTACATATTTGTATGTATTGAGTAAATTGTGGCACAGTATTTTATTAAACACATACAAAAATATTAATATGTTTAAACCGGACAGGAAGTTTAAACCTTTTCTATTATTGGTCATATTACATCGTCCCCTAATCTATGTTGGAAGATATAACACAACATATATCATTGATTTGTTTGTACTGGTGGTTGTCACTGACTAGAGGTCATAGGTTACGCACCTTTCTATTTACCGCTATAACAGTGTCAATCATATAGGAAAGGGTCTCTGAAGAAATTCTAAACATGGTGGTAAAGGAAAGGTGCTGTTTGACCATTTGATTCAAAAACGATTGATGATAACTGGTAAAAGACACGTGGGAAATGTGCTGAATCCATTGCAGATGCCATTGGGTCTTTTTCACTGGTACCCCAGTCCATGTCGACTGAAGTGGCAAAAGAGGGGGACGGTGAAACACATACAAATGAACTGCAAACAAAGGCAAAAGAAGACATGAAATATACGGGACAACTAATTACCAAACAACTTTTTAAACGCAAAGACCGAACAGAATAGAATAGAAAACGAGGCAAATTGATAAAGAAAACGCACAGTCCTTCTAACTAAGCAGAGAAACTACGGTAAGACATAAGTACTGTAACTGAGAAGATTATTGAAGAGGCTTTGTAGTCACACAAATATCCCAACAACCACGTCTGGCGCCATCTTGGAGGTCCAGTGGAAAAGTGGCTGCATGCGAATAATGGCTGAACATTTATATAACAAGGCTAGAGAAAGGGGGAGACCTGAAAAAGATTGTTGTGGTGTGGATCCAGAATGAACCAGGTCTATTCCATACTGTTGGAAATGCAACTAGCTGTTCAAAGCTGTTGCCAAGAGCCGAGGACCTCCAATATGGCTGCCAGAACTGCCACCTGGACGCCTCCTACTGGGGGAAACATTTGAATGTACCTGTATGATGAAGAGGGAAACGACGCCTGCGCCAGTGCTAAGAAAGTTTCTGGCGAACCAGTTCCTCAGTTTCATATGGCAGCCCTGGAAGACAAACTTTATTGAACGGAGGATTTCATTCCCAAACACCCAAAACAAACAAAACACATCGTCGCAAGTGGTATCCAACTAATATACGTTATATGGGCATCAGGTCTTTTAAGCTTAAATGAACACTTTTCTGAAAATACAATAGATATTATTGTGGTGATCACTGACTGGAGGTCAAAGGTTACCCACCTTTTTATTCCTCACTATATCACTGATCATATCATCTGAACGGCTCATAATATGTAGGCAAAGGTATTTTCACAACTTTAGCTGTTCATCCTTAATGTTCCTAAACATGATATATCCATTCTGGGGGGAAATACATACATAAATACGATACAATTCAATACTAAATCAACAAGAACAGATATCGTATATACGAGTCCCTGGAATAGAATCGGATGGTTCCGATGGGGACAATATAGCCCACCTCCCGCCAGTTGGTTTGGAGAACCCTGTCGCAGGGGTCTTCGGTGCAACAGGAGACCGGGACGTTCCCCTCCCAGTCGGCCTCACTGTGGACTCCACAGCACCTAAACTGCACACAACAGGTGTTTCATTTGAGCGAATGAGCAATGCTTCCCCCTCCCTCAACCACTACTGCCGAGGTGCCCTTGAGCAGGACACTTAGCCCTGACCTGCATGTGAACAACAATGCAAGTAAGATTGTGAATATGACCGCAAGTGAGAGTAGGATTGCGAATAATATGAGAACAGAAACGTGAATAAGCGCGATAATAAGCAAAAACATCAATATGTGACTGAAAAAGAACGTGGGAATATGATGAAAACAAATAGGAAAGCACATAGCAATCTAATGGAACATTTACCAGGTACTGGACAGCGTCAAAGTCATTTTTAATGGTCTGGTTTCCATCTGGACTGGACTGTATGTAGGTTTCCAAGCTCCGCATCAGGTCTTTCTCAAAGAATGTGTCAATCTGCACAACAGACACGCAAAGTCAAGCACCAATACTTCTGCCTTTCTGACCCATATCAAACATACAACAATCATGTTCATTTGGGATAAATGTACATCATATTCTTGAAGCGTTTTGATTTGCAGATTGAAAATAATCTTCTCAAAATGTTCTTAACCCATCATGACTGAAACAACAGGTCTGATCTACACCATCATGCACAAAACATCACACGTATACATTTATCTATTACAGCCTCAAAATTCTTATACAACTAAAGTACCGGTAATAAAGGCCTTACATCCAATAAACTAGGGGTCACTCGGCAGAGCGCATACCTCCGCCACACCAGAGTCCCCTTTGTCCCGCCACTTATGCTAAACATTCCTTCTAAGAAATCGTGGATCCGGATCCAGATCATCGCCAACATGTATTAAAATGTCAGTTTCATCCAAATCCATTCATAACTTTTGGAGATATCTTGCACACAAACCAGTTATATATATATATAACCAGTTGTATTTTTGAAGTAGTGAGCAGTCAACATCAGGTAACATTTATAAACGTATTTTGTATATATATACACAGTATATATAATTATACTTTAAGACATAGATGCGTGTACCTCTCTGCTGTAGACCAGGAACACACAGGCCATGGCCAGTTCCACCAACATCAGAATGAAGAGCAGGATGAAAAACTGGAATCATTGCCAATCACACAATCAGTTTCAACCAAGAATGAGTTTGTATGTTCTGCTTTTGTATCGGTTACAGTATATCGTATGTAGCATTAAAGATTTGGGTCAAATTGTAGTCACAAACAAATATTGGTTTTAAACTGTATGGCGGTTTAGGACAGTGAAGATGGTGGTAAAGTAGAAAATCACGGAACCATATTCCAAATCCATTTTCTAAACTGTCTGGCACTCGTTGAATGGAAAACCCCATCCATCTATACGAAGGGACGGGATTCCACCAATATATTTCAAATCTCTGTAATATGAAGTGAATTGTGATGCATTCACTGCAGATTAGAAGCCCGTTAGAAACATAGATACATGTTCCGTACAATATAATCATCAGACAAACATCAGACAATTACACTGATCAATAAATAAATAAAATAAGACTAATGTATTTACTATATCATGCTCCGATTATAATAATCATCATGCGTTCACAATGTGCTTATAACGTGCCGATGAAGCCTTATAATGTCTTACGAGCACCACTTTACGTTACCATTGTAACCCAGTGGGATCCCATTTCCTTTCAATAGACATTATGCAGAAAGACAACGCACTGACAAATAAAGCCTATGCTGATTCAAAAGAAGTATTTTCCAATGCTGTGTGTGAGAGTGTGTGTGTGTGTGTGTGTGTGTGTGTGTGTGTGTGTGTGTGTGCGCGCTACAGACGCACAGTGATGAGCATGCAGCGGTTCTCCTTCAGGCCTCCTAACACTCCCAGGTAACACACACAGGTAACTATAGTACCGGTGACCACCAGCGTGTTGGCAGGGTAGATGGGCCAAAAGGAGGTGATGAGGGAGGCGAACTTGGAGTGCATCATCTGGAACTCGCCGAACGCCACCACAAACGCACCGCACAACTATAAACACACACACGAGACACTTACTGTAGATATTGGGCATGACTTGGGGTGCCTTGGGGGCCACAGTTACAGGACAGAGGGTCCCACAGGACAATAGACCAACGTGCCAGTATCTATGTTTTCATCCCATCTACTGGCTGTGTTAGGCATTACATATTCAGAAAGTCCAAATGTGTCCCGAGCCGTCAACCTACCCAGCAAATGAAGTTGAGCAATATCATCACACTCTTCAAGCAGTTCACAGACGAGCGACTCATCCTTCCTTCCCGACAATCTTCCTCTGCGAGAACCTGCAAGACTAAATCAGATCCCGTTTAACAAAACAACGGTTACATCACACACAGTTTAGACCAAATGGCAACCTGACAGATGTCTTCTAAAGACCAGTGAAGGTAAACCAGTGAACCTGGCGGAGTGTGTTGACAAGGCAGCGCTGTTTGATGTGACAACACCCAGCCACCGGGCACAATGGAGGCCCCTGACCTATCCGGGCCCACGTCTGATCTCAAGTGAATCATCGTTACCAACGGTGATCTCCAGATTAATCACGTGTTGCATCTCTGCTCTTACACGTCTGGAAACGTGTCGCTCAAAGCAGCTGACAGCAGGTACACCATGTCCCGTGAAGATGGACGGTTGACCTCCTGCCGGGAAAACAGATCCAATTCCCATATTCTCCTTATTTATACACAGCCCGTTTCAAAAGTACGTATTTTTGTACACAGTATTAATACTCACTCTATTATTACATATTTTTCCTGTTTCCGGGTACACGTCAGGTCACGGCCGGAAATGTGACAATTGGGCAGAGGAAAAGTACTAAAATCATACCGCTTTGTTATTCATTATTATTATACACCTACTTTTGAAACGCATATCTGGATTTTTGTTTTCAATGTCATACTGCACATATTGTAATTTCTCTTCTTCGTCAGTATGTTCCACTGCTGTTATTTCACACACCCTCAAAATGCTGCAAGTCACATTTCTCTCATACCCTCATGCTACATCTCTAAAATCACCGTGGAAATCATAGGCATTCTAAATAATGTATCACATATCCGAGGACTTACCTTCTCTAGACCAGACCCAGCAATATTCCCACCAGCCAAGACAGACGCGGTAACCAGTTCTCTTCTCTGGTGTTGCCCCCAAACATTCCCAGTGTTAACTAATGACAGACAGGTACGAGGAGGAAGAGACATAAGAGGGAGGAGGAGAGACAACAAAGGCCTCTGTCTCAAAACGGTCTGTAAAGAAATGTCTATTCATGCATTTACATAACTAACACTGTGGGGGGGGGGGTACCTCGGTAGGAAGTGACAAGGGTTCAAACGATGCTTTTTGGAAGGCTGATACCAATATTTATTGATGTATTGAAGCTGACGACAGCCGTTTTGTGACAATATTCAACGTTGAAGTAGTGTTTCCCTCTGATTCTGGAACAGTATTCAGACCATCATGGGACACTAAAACTCCACTGAAACACTGAGACATGACATTATTTGAGGGTTAATAGCTCTTCAAGGCAGAGACCCACCTCACCTATTCAGTGGTAGATGAAACTCTGGGATACATTACTGCCTTTGAATCAATAATTAATTTCCCCAAAACAATATTGAACAATTAATTGAATAAATAAAACGTGCAAAGAAAATAAAACTTTCATTACAGGCTGTACAGGCTGTTCCCGTAGCTGTGGTCAGGGAGAAACCTCCATCATATCAGAGGTGGACGACATGACGATATCTAATAATAAAATACTAATATCGGGAAACCGATATATCGCTCTAACCCTACAAATTACCACCGGTTTATCTACCTCTGGCCAAACACCAAATATTTGGAGATGCTGTTCTACTGTAACAATGTACAGTTGTTTAGTAAAACAGTGGATAATTTATTTATTTGATGAATCATTTTTTACAATCCGTTTACAGGCCTAGACAGCTTGTACACACATACATGTGACCTGCAGATTTAGCAAATACTCTATATATACTCTAAATTCAAAGTTTTCATCATCCTTTTAATGTGTTATACAGTATATTGCATATACCTTGATTATTTTTGTAATCCCACATACTGCATATATCTAACATCTTTGGTATATTTTCATATACACGTTACGTTTCCGACACTTCCAGAGCCCTGCATTCATCAACCCTGGTTTTGCAACATCTACTGTATTGAAAAATTAGAAGTACCGACAAAAATAGACATTATCAAGTGACCAAGACACCCTTTATTGGAAAAAAACTAATATGACACAGCAGCACGGAAAGTGTATATGCAGCACTTCACTTATATTATTCAGAGAAGAGTTTAGATTGGCAGATTTAAAGTACAACATTTCACAAGTTTGATGAAAGCTAAGAGCATTCACACATTAATTCTCTAAACATCATTTAAATAATCAACGGTAGGGTTATTTCCCCCCATGATGGCTCATGGTGCAATAAATTACTTTCACTAGCCTCAGCATACAGTAAATAACTATTATTAAAAAACGAAGTACACTATTCAAAGATTACAAAATACGCAAGTAAACTATTAAAATGACAACAATATGGACCTCAGTCCTCATCGGGTCAAATTTCAAGAAGTGGTTTTCATAATAGGGGATTATTGGTTGATATCGCTACGAAACAGCCATGAGAACCAAAGTACACACGTTGACTACTTAGTCAAACCTTCAATTTCAGAAAATACTGTCGGTAACACTTAACTTTACAATAAACGTGGTGTATTAAAGTATGGGAAAGTATTGTAGGTACACATTAAAACTAAATGGAAATCTCCCTCCAGGTTCACATTGGGATAAGTCTGGGCAGTAGCCAATGGTTGCCCAAAAATAATAGACTAATCAAGAGTGCTGGAGCTCTTCTTTTATACGCGCTTATTTTAGTACATTACGTTTGTGCACTTTGTACTTTAACTGTGTTGTTATAGCCTCGTAAGTACATTACGTATTAGGGAGATGTTCATTTTCAAGTACTAACGGAGTTATTATTGTGTACATACGATCCTTTTCCATAGGTAAATACACATTTAATGCCACTAGAATCAGGCCGTTGAAATTTGCCCCTGGTCTTAGTATGAGGTCCGTATAGATAAATACACAGCTGTCAACTATGTCACATAAGAGGCCTGTAGTTAGAAAACCCTGGAATAGAAGTGCTGACCTGAGATGAATCCGTCTCAGAAATACATTTATTTGGATAGTCCAATGTTGATACTTGATGATCAGGTGACAAAAAGTAGATGCTCAATAAAACATCACTTGCCTATTTGCTGCATCTCTACAGACTATGTAACCCTGAGCCCAATTTTTAACCCTAACCCTACGATTAAACCTAGTCCAGACATTGAATATCTATGGACTACTTTTCAGTATCACTTGAAACTCAGTAGACTTTTTAGTGACACATTATAGTCACTTAATAGGGAGCCGAGTATCAACATTGGACTATCCAAATAAAGTGTGACCTACACTTTTAGCTTAAGAAAAACCCCTGAAAGCTGACTCAGTATCTTTAGGTAGTTTGTATGGTCATACGACTCAACCAGTAGTCCTCAATCAGCACCCCTACTCTTACAACTGTAAAGGCTAAATTGACTTAAAGGTTAAGAGTAAAAAAGAAAAAAAAAAAAAAAGTATGCCTTTTTATGAGTTTTAAATCAAGACTTCTCAAAATCAGGAAGATACATAAAGCAATCGAGAACAAACACACACATACATATTGTATTTTAGACTGCTTCATTTAGGTAACATTTTCTTTCAGCCATCTCCAGCAATGCAATATGATTCATCATAGGGCTGTATTTTCCTTATTTTCCTTGATCTTAAGAAGTCATTGCTTAACAATCATAAAAGTGAGTAAGGCACCAGCATGTAAGGGGCAGCAAAATCCCAGCAGTACTGTTTTGCAACCTATGTCACAGGTTGAACGGCTAAACGCTAAATAGCATTTACTCAAATTCACATTAACTCATGATATTGTGGATGGACATTAAATACCAAAGTCTAAATTGAATAAATCAACAAGAAAACTGATTACAAATGAATTAGCGGATGACATTGATTAGTTTGAATAGCTGTTTCTTTCATCACGGGTCTGATGAAAGTTGTGAGTTTGAGTTTGGTGTGAGCTAAACATGCAAGCAGGCGCCAAGAACAATACTTGGTAGCCATCAGGTAAAAACAGATGAAAAACGATTTTGGAAACACTTCTAAATAATCACATCCTGAGCTAACAGTAACTTCAAAACAAGTGAGTGAAACGACGCAATGTCAAACACAAAATATAGGTGAAGCTCAAACCTCAAGAGTTGGGCATAACCTGTAAAGTAAGACGCAGTCTTAATTGGCCCTAGCTAGGCACTTCAAACAGGACGAGCTACCTCGCTCGCTCCTGATCTATCCATAAAGTGTTGTGACATCTACAAACAGCAAACATGGAATCAACTTGTTGCTGACATAAGTGCTTTGCCTGGTTTTTCTCCCACAACACCACGACTCTCTCAAAACCATGGGAGTTCAATTAAATGTTACCTCATGGACATTTCAAATCAGTGCAATGAGAGGTTTGCAAATGACCGGGTCTGAGATCCACAGGTTACCGTCTGTCTTCGCAGCAGCTAGCATTCAGATTAAACCTGCACTAGGCAACTTTGACAGCCCCAAATGGCGGTGAGTGGTAACAGTTTGAACTGAAAATGTACACTTCCAATACCCAGAAATCCTGTAAGGTGACATCAGTAAACTGCACACCGCAACGCTCATGTTTACCATCCCGGCTGCTCTGTGATGCTTTACACCGATGATACAAAAGAGACGAGAGAGGAAAGAGAGCTAACCTTGGTGAGTCCAGCTTTCTCTGGACGGAGCGCTGCTCACTGCTGTTTAGGAGACACTTTGGATTTCACTCTTATGTTTTGATTCGTCACTTCCTGTTGGCAGATAAGTGAACATACCCGACACCAGAAGATCATTTGGGTAAATATTGCGACTCTACGGAATCTCGATTAGTTGCAGCCCCCTTTGTGACTTAAGGCTGAGACGAAAAAAGTCAAAACTCAGGAGACAACTTACTCCAGCAAAATGTCACAGATGGCTCACATGTTCATGTTCTCTTGGCTCGAGACACATGAGGTTGTTCATTTAGTTCATTCAATTGTCTAGTTCAGTACAGCTACGGCAGTCTTAGCATTGTTGTGTTGTATGTCGATTAAGAAACACTCATTATGAAAATCTGTGTGGATTATTGATGTCTTATCAGTAGAAACGCTTGCGGCTGTTTTCCTTCCATCGGCCATAAACCATCAACCCCACAACTCCCAGGACACCCAAGCCCATGATAGAGAAGAGGAGGGTGAAGAAAAACTGGACTCCGCTCATGCCTTCCTCCTGAACCTCCACTGGAAGACAAAAGATTGGGAGATTGATCATCAGATTGCTCAGGGTTAAAAAACAATACATATTTTACCCTATAAGGGGGTTCATATATTCATATTCTATGAAGAAAATAAATCAGAACGAATGTTTAATTATATTATTGTGTGAATTGTAATTTCAATTCACAATTAGAATTGACTGGAAGTGAATTAAACCCCCCCACCCTGTTTCCAACACATTCTCGTCAATCAAATTCCACAACTGTTCTGTGACTTTTAACATTTCCATGACCAGGTTTGTCAGAGTCTATATTCAAATTATTTTTTGCTGAATATTCAAATCTTGCAGGTGTTGCTTTTGGTTACCTAAACCTATCACTGGTATAACTTGTACAACACATGTAGAACTTACAGAATCAAGACATTTGTTACTTGGTTATATTTTTTCATTTCAAAAGATCCATGATCCATAATTAACAATCAAACAATCAAAAACATGATTTTATTGAAGTATTTATATGAAATTTCCTAAACTTATCAGATAAGTAATAATTTCGGACTTTTCCAGGCCTGGGATATACCATTTTCTATGTGTATGCCATCATAAATTAATCATGGTGTCCTTTCTTTTCACCCAAAGCTACTGGCTGCTCTTTCCGACTGCTTCAGAAACTGATCATGAATCCCAAACTCCCTGACTAATGGTACTTAATGGTAGATATGGCTACAAAGCTCATGGCACCCAGCTTCCACAGGGAGCATCACGTTCATAAACATTGTCTATCATGTCTTCTATCAGTTACCTCTACAGTAAAATAAACATTAAAACTGAGTATTGCACCACAGTACTCGGTCAGGGTTTAGGCTGGTGCAGACCATCTCTTGGCAGAACTATAAACTATGTCT
>OMOT01052845.1:0-13781 GCA_900312575.1 Acanthochaenus luetkenii
TCGCGGCGGGCGAGAGAGAGAGAGAGAGAGAGAGAGAGAGAGAGAGAGAGAGACCTTGTCATTCCTCTCCCCTCTGCCACTTACGGAGATGCTACATGGAACAAATTAGTGGGCTGACCGTGTGTTGGTTGGGAGAATTGCGCGTGACGTGACAGACATGTGTTTGTGCTGCATTATGGGTGAGGCCACACAATCCTTAACCACACTTGCATGGTTTGTATGGCGTATTCAAACTAGATCTGTTTGACACGTGGACTCTTCTCAACAGAAGGTAAGTGATTGCCGTACGGTTCCCATTCGTATAACCGTGGGGGATTTACAGATGTAAAGTCTGTGCTGCAGACGTATACCGTTATATAATCATGTCTTTTTCTCCGTAGTATGACTGCGTGAAAGCTCACCCCAACATTAAAGATCCTCAGAGAGAAGCACTTTGCGTGAAACTATTTGATGATAAACCTTTTGAAATATTGATTTGAATGTGAAATTGAGAGGCAGTGAGCGGAAAAGGCATCAGTCAGTGTTTTTCTCTTTTAACCCTAACTCCTTTATCTGGAGGCATGGAGAGAAGAGAGAGAGAGAGACAGAGAGAGAGAGAGAGAGAGAGAGGGAGAGATGCGTGTGTGTGCACATATGTGTGTGTGTGTGACTTGCAGAGTGAGGTGAGACAGTCTGAATTCCATGCTGGTTGTTGTGGAATAAATGCGTATCCACACTTGACTCAGTATGGCAGTCGGATCTTTGGCAGACACAGAGAAACATCCTATATTGCTAGTGTATACCTAGGTAAATATATTTCCACAACCTGTCATTTCAGAATAAATAACCACATGTCAGCCTCTCCCCTTGGTGAATAGGCTTCTGACAATAGGGCACACCTAGAGTATGTGGAAGGAATCCTTCCCTTTCTTATTTTGCTCTCCCAGACATCCAACAAGCCACAGAAATGCAACACAAAGGCCCCCATGACAAAGATATCTACCAACGATACTACAAAGATACCTATGAAAAACCCATCAAATAACGCCCATTATAATACTATAATTGCATACATGCGCATTGATCCAAAATATGCTGCAGATTTTCCTGCATTTGTAATGTTCCCATGTTGTACCACATGCCTCTGAATGGATTAACACAGATCCAGGGAACTGTGCTAACCCAAAAGATGTTACTCGAGACATCCTGCAGTTCAGCTTCATCTAAATGTCACTTTACATGTCTGGAAAATAAAGATGCAAAGAAAGCAAAGAAATGCTCACAGATGATTTCTGGTTTAGGAGCGATAGTCATTGATCACCATTGGATCACCTTAGTGCTACCTTGGCAATGAGCCGTGCTGCACTCTGAGACACATTATGGGGATCAGGTCATAGTCTGGGGAGAAAACAAGCAACTCTGAGTGTGTAGAGATTTGATGACTGTCTCTCCTGAGGACTATTTGGACTAGTTCCATCATGTGTTGAGGTTGCCCTCTGCTGGCTCCTTTTTGTTCTGCAACATGCCACCTTGATATCAAGAGTATGAGTCCCATCATACAGTGTATTATGATGGCAATTTTTGGTTGCATGCTCTTTGCGTCAGACCTGATCTTTTAACAATTCAGGACAGCAACATGACTTGAGGTCAAACAGGTCAAAACGCAAGCCAAGATTCACCCACCTTCCACACAACCCTAGCAACCGTTGCCAGCCAACCAATATAAAACAACATAAGTGCATTAGACCCCTTGGATGACAAGGCAAGGGCAAAATAAATGGAATAGGGTTTCAGTTTGGTGGGTATGAAGGGCGTTGTCTCCTGGAGAGGGCTTGACTTTGTGAGTGGGGGTGGGAATGTGAGGCAATATCAAGGCACCACTGAGTGGGACGGGGGAACGGGGACGCAGGAAGCTATTCCATCCTCATGAGTCCTCTCCATGGCAACTGATCAATACTGTTGAAGTAATGTCATTGTTTATTGCTTTTCCTGAGTCTGTCTGAGTAAATGTACTCTATTTTTTACAAGGGCAGACAGTGAGCCCTATTCTCGCAATGAACCACTTTTTACAACGCTTTGTGAATATTACAAGCTGTACTATAAAGTAAAACATTTTAATACACAACGCAACACACAGACTGTCTTTCAGTCACACATAAGCTGTACAGTAAATGGAAACTGTTCAACATCCTTCCCTCATACAAGATCTGACACACAGACAGCAAGCCTGTGATTGAACATGATTTGAAAAAGGCTTGAGCTGGCTGACACACACGCACGCACGCACGCACGCACGCACGCACGCCATTATCACAGTTGAGATGATACTATGAGTGCATTATTCCTAAATGTTGTGCTTTTCCACACAGCTCCCAACAGAAATGAGGCAACAGCACCTCAAGTTATTTTCACATCTCGGCAGGGTTTGGGGATTTTGTTATAATAATGCTGCAGGAGTCTCTGAAGTGCCTCCCGTGTGGATTCCTGCACCACGACACGGAAGGTTTTTGTAACTCTCCGGGGCTGCTGTGGCTCCATCAGCGTGACTGATCTCATTTATCCCAGTCTCATCCAAGAGGCTCCAACTGCAGCACTGTTCATGCAGCGACGCAGATCATTGAGCTGTGCACTTGTACCATTTATGACTCCTATGTATGGAAAACAAATACATCACAGCCCTTCATCATTGCACTGCATCAGCTCATGCATGGGGTCTGATCTTAGTTTATGAATAATTCCTGCTGAGATGTCAACCACACAGCAATGTACCACAGTGACAAACACTGTATATTAGACACGCAAGCAACTTCGACACCAGTGACATAATTTCACGACTTCTCTTGGAGTGATTAGGGATAATATGCCTTTTAATATAACATTTAGTTTGTATGCCGTTAATGCCTCGACAGAAAGAGAGGCTCATTCAGTACATTTGTGAGCAGACTCATCACGTTTTCCCCCCTGACATCCAGTTCTGTAGCTCCACTTACCATGACATTTTGTTCCTTTGCTTGTAATTGATTTCTACTTCAATTTATTAATATAGCCTATGGAGCGCCTGGAGCACAGCGGCAGTTATCTGGGGCCCACCAGGAGCTTAATCTCCTAAAATGAGCTGAATTAATAGGAGGGTGCTCAAGTAACATATTGATTATTGAATCAATGTCTGTTTCTTTGCACCGTGCTCAAATGATTAGGGTAAAATGAAACGGCATTAAGAAATAAGCCCCCGTCCCTTTTTCAATGTCTTTGCTTCGATCTGAATTTCAATGGGATTATTTTCTGATTGATACAGTGTGTGTAAGGTTTTAACTCAACCTTTTGAAGGAATTCAAAGAAGCGTATCACTGGATCTACATTTTCCACCGCCTCCGGGCTTTATTGACAAAAGCTTGGATCGCAAGGGACGAATCACAACAAGTAAATACACCGAGGGGTATTTTGTCAGGGGCAGCGTCATGGTTTCCAAACCGCATGACTTTTTTTGCTTGCCTGGAAGGCAGCTGTGGATTTGAGCTTCTGCAGGGGATTCAGAGGGAAGCGATAGTTTCATACATTAGGTGCAGATGTGCTCTCTGGATTCTGGCTGCCCATATAGTCAAGCCAATAAGATCGATAAGGCCATGGCATCCACATCCGCACTTCCATCCGCATCATGCGGCCACAAATGGATATGGCAATCATCTTGTTTCTTTCCTAGTAAAATACCCTAAACCCTTGCAAAAAGAAAGAAAGAGAGATTACGGAAAATCAATCATCAGCTGGCTCTATTTATGTTCCTTAAAAAGGAATGGGAATTAATCTGTGTGCTAATTTTATATGTACAGTAGCCCAAATGATACACTGTGCTTACACCATCAAAAATGCCAGTGCTGCTTGTCAAAATGCCCCAACTGTCATTTTATGAATAAGGATCATTTCAAAAAACGGAAGTAGTCAAAAATAAGTTTACCCATAAACCACTTTTACCATTCAGAATAATTTTCCAGTTTTTGTTACAGGTTTGCAGATTTCTCAACAATGACCAGCTTAATTATTCTATAGAAAAATACTTTGCCAAAAGATTGTAGGCTTGTGCCCATTTTGATGTGTTGCCTTAGACATGAGAAGTCACTTCACATGTCACAACATGTAACCTTTACAGTATTGTGTACGTTTATGTTTCGCATTAGCGTCCCCATTTCTTTCCAAATCTATTTTCGCATGTTGAAGTCTCCTAACATTGTTTGCCATTTTGGAAGTATAGCAATTCCACAGAAAGCAGCTCAACACAAATCATTGCCACAAATTGTTTGGCTCTAAAACGAGGCCTTTGGCTTCCTGCTGGGCTACAGTAGCTCTCTGCTGTATGAAGAGTAAGTAAATATTCCATGAATAAATTAAAGTTGATTCCTACTCGTGCTCAAAATCGCCTAATCGTTTCGGTCAGAGCCTCTACTTTAAGCTACGTACTAATGAGAGATCTATTAGGATTGCTTCCAAGCCAATATACACTTGGCATGGACAGAGAAAGGCAGGGGAGCTGTCAGACATATTAATAAGACACGTATTAATAAGACACCTCGTTCAAAATAAGCCAACAAAAGTATTTTGAGTTGTTTTTGTCTTTTAGATCTTCAAATTAATATGATAAGACATTAATGAAGTAAGTTGCAGCACAGTCAACAAAACAAAAGAGTAGATTCACGATGTCGCACATGTACGTATACGTTAACAACAGATGAATCACTATACTATCTCAGTACAAATCAATAGAGCGTGATAAATCCCTGCTCAGCGGGTTACTTTCAGGGCAGTGGGGTGAACATTGCAGATGTCGAACCAGCGCTGGTCCACCTCCTTGTGTGGCAACAGGCCATTGCGTGGCAGGAAGGGCCGGCGCCAGCGATCGCGGCTGCCCACCACCTGCCAGAAGTGTGTGCCCTTGAGCAGAAAGATGGCATTGTGGGTGTAGGAGAAGTAGGCAGCGTCGATGTTGCCATCTGGGTGGTCTCCACTCGCCACTGGAGGGAAAACATCCCTGATTTTTTTGGGGAAGCCTCTTGCCAAGCTGTTGGCTTCCACATCAAATGCGTACACCTGTCCGACCAGATAATCGTTTAGAAAAGTAATGTTTACAGAAAAATGATCTATTCAGATCTCACTATCTAGCAAAGTCAAGTGAGTGCTCAGATTGTGTCTGCATGAATACATTCGGTCATAATATTGAGCAACGATGAATTAACTTGGACTGAAATGAATGATCTTGGATACATTTAGCACTAGAGACGCCAAGTCAATATCGAGTGTTGCATTCAAAATGTCCCTCCATGACTCGTCTTAGATACACTTTTCTGCACAAACCAGTGTTAGATAATTATATGTTATAATTATATTGAACCACCTTAATGGGTGGGCTTCTCTTAGACCCCCAAAATCCATTGGCCTTGCTAGTGTTAAGAATCTTACTCAAAAACACAAGAGTTGTTTCCTATGTACCTGCCCCGTTATTCTGTGTCAAAGTGAAAAGGATGCCATTCTTACATGACTGCTTTTGAAGAAGTAGATGTGCGAGTCCCTCCTGTCATAAAGGGCTGTGTCAATGGGACTGGGCACCCCTGGGAAACCTTCAGAGATTAGCTTAGGGTAGCGGTGTCCCTCTGGGTCCTGTCTGAATGCCTGGTCATTCTCATTATCATACCTCCAGAACTGAGTACCTGTCCACAAATAGAGCATTCACAGAATATCTATTTATAGCTATTTTAGGAAAATCAGTAACCCGTTGAAGAATTACATATACACTATACAGTATATATATATATGATTACCCTTGAAAAAGTAGACGGCGTCTCTTTTCCTGGACCACACATGCACATATGCATCCACCCCATCCATGGGAATTCCACGCCAGCCAATCTGCAGCGCAACTGGATCTCCGAAACGTGTTCGGTTGTTCCTGTTCTCATACAGCCAGTACCAGCCGTCTCTCAGGAAATAAGTGTTGAAGCGGATGACCAGCTCCCCGTAGGGCGTCCTCTCCTTTCTGATCCAGTCAAACACTGTGTTGAACCGACCCCTACAGCCCCCTGGTGTCAAACGCAAGCACATTCAAGACCAAATTGTCATTTTGTGTCAGCCTATCCAGAGTGAAGAAAAGGTGGGACATATTTCTCTGTGTGTGTGTATGTGCCAGTGTGTGTATGTGTCCACTACATGGTGCTTAATTCATGTACCATAAAGGTGCTGTATGGCTTTCCTGTCCATCCAGTCCATCTCAAAGCCAGACTCCTGAGGCAGATAGCTGGGCTGCATGATAGAGCCAGGTCTGTAAATGTGGGTGAGGCCCAACACATGGCCGATCTCATGAACTGCCACCTAGTAGACGGCAGATAAAAGTGTTGTCATAGTCAATGAGCTAAGAGCTGAACCTACGAGGAACGTCGCAATTCATTATACCGTCTGAGGATCCCATTAACGCTTACCTTGAGAAGGCTAATCCCACTGCCAGCGTTGGGTGCAGTGAAATGTTCATCGTCATCAAAGTGTATGTCTCCCAGGAACCACGCATGGGCAAATTCACGACCAGTGCCATCAAACCTCTGGTTGCATCCCAGGTGTCTCCCTGCGTGGAAGGCAGACAACAAAAGACACAGCATCTTCTCTGTTCATTTGGATAAATCCACATCTAGATGCAGCACAGCATGTCAATTGACACAAGTTGTGAAATAATGAAATCATTCAGCTATTCTTCAGTAAAGACAGACAAAGATTTGATGTTCAAAACCAACACATAATAGGGAACCCTGATGAAGGCTACTACAGATTAAATACATTGGCTTTTAACATTAAAGCTTTGTCTCTTTGTCTATTGTTCTCCAAGACTGACTTATTTTTTCTAATACTCATTTCACTTTGATTGATGCAGCTTTGCTGAGCTGCAATATTTATAAAGTACGAGTTGTAAAATTTTGATAGAGTAATTACAGTGAGTGAGTGGATGGTCGCATAAAACACTGAACTTTACAAGGAAATGTACTGTATTCCATATTAAGTTTTAAAATCATACTTTTCTTAAATGAGAAAACGGGGTGAGATCTTTTTTGAAAAAACTATTTCACTTGTTTCATTACAAATCAAGTTGAAACAAAGTGGAGTAATAAGCCGTAATTTAAGGTTTCCCCTCTTTTATGTAAGAAAATTCTTGAAACATTGAAACAAGTGAAATAATCCCAATGCATCAGCAGACTTTTTTTTTCTTCTTTTCTTCAATTGGTCAAAAAAGAAGAAGAGATTTTAAGACTTAATGGAAGATTAAATTAAATCTCTCGTTTTTTGTTCCAGACCTACCTGTGCCAAAGCCAAGCCTGATGTCAATGTTCTCCAGTGGGGAACGAGTGTCCTCCACAAACTCCAGCGGACACACCTCGCTCCACATCCTGAAGGCCAGCCTGAAGATGTAGCTCTGGTCTTCGACGGACAGCTGACTGCTGTAGCCTTCTCCCATCAGCCTCCATTTCAGCACAGTCTTAGAAAAAGCCATGTAACCCCATTCACTCAAATCTCTCCTCTGCCTGCTTTTGGACACGAGAGTTGTAAGGTGACGTTTCCTACGTCGCACCGCGTCACTCTGATGCTTGTTGGCACTGCCATTTACCATTTGACTGTCGTTCAGAGAACTGCCATCCAAACTGTGATCAAACATGTCAAAGTCTTCTGTGTCATTCACGCCGGTGCCGTTGGAAATGCCTGCGAGCCTGCCGTCTGTGCCATTCAAATTGAACATGTTGCCATCTTCAGAGGAGTTAGAAGTGACACTGATTGTATGACTCTCGGTGTTGTTACTGACAGTCTCGTTAAAAGTGTCATTGGGAGTGTTTTTATAATCTGAGGTAGTACCGTCTGATAAGATGGTCTCAGGCGCTACATGGGCGTTTAGCTCCGTCTCCTTGTCAGGGACTCCACACCTTGGTTTGTTCATAGCCACCTTGGTGGCGTCATCAAACACACCCGTGACGGGCAGGCCCGACATCTCCTGAAACTCTCGGAGCGCTGAAACAAACACCTGGCCCCCAGTTGAACTGTTGCGCTCATCTTGATCACCGTCGTAGGCGTCCCTTGACTGAGACGCCGAGGCCCCCTCCTGAATACTGACTTGGAGGTCATCTCCTATGAAGTCGTCATTAAAGAAAGTGTCTGCATCTTCAAACTGGATCTCCTCCCAGTTCACTGACTTGATGAAACCGTATCTAGAGAGAAACAACTAAACAAGACATGGGTTAAATGACATTGTCGATAATCTACACTAAACTGTAGGTAAACCAACAGATGTATAGGTGTGAATTGAAAAATACTATAAAAAAAGGACAAACTTTTTACCTCTGCTGTATACTTGTCGGTTATAAACTTAGCTTGGTGAGAGGTAGGGACTTTCACGTCAGAATGATCCCGATTGTGGAATGGTTTCTCTGCATCAGCTGAGCTAATGCTCGTCCAAAGTAGGATGATGATCAGCTGGATAAAAGTCAGCATCGTGGCGTTGGTTTAGTCCTGAGACTATATACAGGTGTAGATTATGGTGAGTAGGAGTAGCCACACTGCTTTATAGGCAAATCCCGAGTATCTCCACGCCCCTCTCAAGGTGCGACTCTTCGGAGGCAGCCCACTTTCCTCACCCTGGTGTGAAAGGCAAACCTCTCTCCGTCTTTACTGTCTACAATTGCTGAAATTGACTGAATTGTATGGATGTGTTATAAACGCTCTGCTGGCTATGAATGGACGCTTGTTGACTTGTGGAGAGAGGTGAGGGCCTTCGCTTTCATCTGGACAGTAACTGTGGTTTAGGACAGTCAAGACCCAACACCTGTTCTGAACAGGCCGCACGCATCGTCACATTGATTGTTTTACAGTGAATAAACACTGGCCAAACCTTCCATATCAACTCACTGGTTGAAATTTATTTCCCCCCAAAAATAAACTGTACATTCGCTTTCTCAAAACACGCTCAACATAAATAGGCCAACAAATGGATTCATATTCACTTCAAATTTCATTCCGCGTCACACACAAGCAAAACCAAATATATAGATAAAATTAAATATAAGATATTTCTGCAAAGGAAAAACATACACACAAAGGCGGTAACAAAGACCGGGAAATTAAAACTCTCAGACAAACGACAACATACAGCGATAGTGCAAAATATACACTGAAGAAAAGAGACCGCGGATGGATTCACAAGTTGAGGCGGCCGGTCGGTCACTGTAGAGCCTTGGCTATCGCTGCAGCCAGGTGTTCGGCTGTTGGCTTTCCTGCAGTACAACTGACACACAGGCCTTCTGCCGTCATAGCGTCTTCCGTCGTGGGCCCTATAGCTGCGAACTGGAGACAAACGAAACAGCACGGGTGACTCTTAAAGCCGCTGGGAACCCGGTGAGTGGAGTTTCCACATTTGCTCAGAGGGAGCCGTACCTTTATCCCAGTCAGCCGGTCGCCCGACAGCCTCCGTACCACTTCTAGGCAAAACTTCACGCCCGACGGGCTGAAGAAAGCTATGCTGGCTGGAGCGCCCTGCGAACGCACAGAGACACGAGTAGTCTCTTGCTACATCAAGAAAATACGTGTACTCTGTAGGAAAGCGGTCGACAATGGGGGGGATTTACCTGCTCTGTGAAGTAGTTCTTTAGATTTTTCTCCACGTCCGGGTGTTCAGCCGTTTGATAGACAGTCAGCGTCTCCAGGGGCACGCCTGGAAACAAAGGAACGGATCCCCGCAATGATAAAAAGGTAGCACAATTACTGTTTTATAATTAGCATGAACCCAGTGGGGATTTTGTCACCGTGAATTTTAATCGTGAGGCACAACAGAGGGAAATGCTTACCACTTTCCCTCAAAGCCGTGGGCAAGACTTCCCGTTTGATTGAGCCACAGGGGAAGACCAGCGGTAAAATACGATTGTCCTCTCCTATGATGACAATTAAGTTGAGGTCACATTAGTTATAAGGCCAATAATAGACTTTTCCATGAATCAAAACGGTTGTTTGAGAAGGTAAAGTGACGTCGTACGTTCGATGATAAGACGCGACAGAACCTCTGCTGTCCCGGTGTCCTCGCCCAGAGGACTCAACCCCAGATTTTGTACTGTACAGGAAAAAGCACAATGCACATAACAAGGATTAGCCTAAACAAGACGTGTGCTGTATGTTCACATCATGTCACGAGAGGAAGGAAGACTAGAGGGTAAACACACACGCGCGCGCGCCAGGAGGAGGGTGCTGCACCTGCTCGTTCTCTAAAGACCTAATATGCTGGCTGCGCATCACAGCAAACTGTCGCTTGTGCACGACCTATCTCCAATTGACCGAGGACAGTCGCATCACTTCACACGCGTCCGTGACCTCAAGGTGCCGGCCACACACTCTGCTACAACTAGCGTCAACGTAGCAAAGGTTTGTGAGTAGCACGAGGCACAGATAACTATTCTAGAGGCTTTGTAAGAGATATTACGTGAATGTGACAATAACTCACCTAGTGCTGCGGTTGCCTTCCCAACCACATAGATGGGCTTGGCGTTCCATTTGTCTTTTACGGAGCCGTTCCATTCTGAATAAATAATGATGCAAAACATGACTAGACTTAACCAAGAGCTTCATTGTTTCGGTGCACAGAATTGATCAGATATTTCAGCGAACCGCTTTTTTTCTCTCCAGGTGTTAAGACCACTGCATTGTCATCACGTACAACATACAGCGTCCAACAGTGGCTTGCAGAAACGTGGTTCGTTTGTAATCTTCTCACCTTCCCTCCTTTCCTCTACCTCTAAGCACATCTTGGCAGCCTCCACTGCTCTTGGACTGGTGAAAATGAGGCCTCCGTGTCTGTCTGGTTGGAAAAGCTGAAAGGAGAGGACACCTGACACAACCGAACCGACACACACACCTGACTGAATCATAAACACATTCATGGGATGCTCCGGAAATGGAACGTACCTTATCCGACAAGGTGTTCAACGAGACAAACTTAAAAGACAGCACGGGAATTAGGGTCGCTTTGTGTCCGTGTGACGCCAACTCCTGTGGAGACAACGGGATTAACTCCTGCCAAACCGTGTGTTCAATTGCAAAGCATCAAACGTGCATCACTCCGCCGACAACGACACACATTTGAACCGAGCACCATTGGACACAGTTGGATGAGGGGAAAGAGCCTCTACCTTGATGTAAGGGTCGGGTCCATCTCCATCTCTTGGCTCTTTCAGAAGCACTACATGCATCTTGACAAAAGGTCACACAACACTGGAGGAACAAAGTAGAGTTGAACAGAGCAGAGCAGAGTGTGAATGCCACTGTCAAGAACACAGTCAGGGACTCTTGACAGGGTGTGAAGGCACAGCAAGCTGAACTACACCCTACACCCTACACCCGGCCACATGCAGCCTGCTGATAACAGCGCTGTCGAGTCATGGTTAGTTCTTCTGTATCTGAGTCATGCTAATTCATTCCCAATCCCCGGTGCAACAGCTAGGCGACCGACTAGGGAGCAGGAGCGGTTCGGTTTACTGGCTGAAACCCGGATGTAACGTTACGTCTGTGACGCTTGTTTAACGGCTCCTTGATACGTGACGGTGTTTACACAGGAAAGGAGGCACACGGGGAAGAGACAGCTGGGCAGGAGAGCTGCAGCATTTGCCCCAAAATGAAACCTGTCCGCAAAACTCAAGACACAATCGTCGTGTGAGACACTAACATCTAACTACAAAAGAATGGCCGACAAAGACGTCGTACGTAAACACTGTACCTTGAGCTGCTCCGACATCTGAGCGCACGGCGACTGCAGCTACCGCGGCCATGGAGGGGAGACAACACCCAACATTTCACCAGCCTGCCACTAAATGTCACGTGCGAACTTTATTCACACACAATGGCACAATTATAGAACGCATAAATGATTATATCTCATCCAAATATGTATTTTACGACACGGTGGTCCTTTTTTTTGGTACAGTCTAGATGAATAACCCCCCTGTTGTCGAAATGGTTTACTCCGTTTGGTCGACGGGAAACAAGCGACTGAGGCTCCGGAGGCGGAGTCACGTACGTTCGGAGCCGCAATGGCGGATACAGTGTATTTCAGTTCGTCAGCTTGCAGTGGCTGAACTGTGACCCGCGAGCGCTCGGTTGATGTTGGCAGCATGGCTTCATCGGCTAAAAGACGAGCAGTAACGTCGGATGCGCCTGGAAATCCAGAGGACCGCGAAAACAGCTCCGACGAGAACCGGGATCACGATTCTGGGGCGGAGGACAGCGACGAGTCAGAAGAGGAGATCGACGAAGTAAGAGACCGAATATTCGTTCTTCCGTTTTCGTGGCCTCGGTAGCTAGCTAGCAAGCTAACCCCGCGGTCAGCTAATGTTAAAGCTGCTTAAACAGGAAGCTATAACATTTGTTAACGTGACACCAGAAGCTCTATTTTACGGGGCCATTATTGTCTCATAAGTCAAACAAATGCACAGTGTGAACGTTTCACAAATAAAACAATATCCACAGACATATTTGTGTCTCACAAACAAAATACAAATGTCTCCTGAACATTTCACTAATGATACAAGATCCACAAATATGTTTAGTATGTTGCAAACAAAACAACTGGTTGGACAATCGTTCAATTCATTTTTAACAACTCGAAACTCTCGGGAACTCGGACAAAACGAGTTCCGAGTTATTAAAAATGAATGGTTGTCCAACTCTGAATTACAGGTGGTAAATATCCGCGTTGTGTTGGATGCACCATGTAACTACGCTTACTCTCACTGTAGGGAAAATACTGTATCAACAGAAAGCTTTGAAATGTAGCTGCCTCTACAACAACCAAGATTTCGTGTTTTTCTTCTTCTTCAATCGACTAGTTTTAATAAGACTAGTCAAATCTAGTTGGATCCCCTCTGCAGCCATTCAAAATGCTAATTATGCTAAACTGCAACGACTCAGCTGTGGTTCTACACGGACTATCGGGATGGATCGTGATGAAAGGGTCTTGTTCTTCTCCTCTGACTACGGGTAAGATGGCAAATAAGCTTATTTCCAAAAATGTCGGCGTAGTACTTTAAGGAGCTCGAAACCAAAGTGAATCCCTTTTTATTATTTACTGTTTTATTTCATATCTGCTCACTATCTCTACTTAGACAGTTTAGTGGATGACTTTATGCCCCTGAAGGATGTTATCAAGTAATCTATCTATTACATCATTTTAGCCAATGGTTTATTTTGACTCGTATCATCGTAGAAAGTTGAATTAATGTAATGTGTTTATCTGATCACGCTTGTCACAGTTCACAGCCTGCTGCACAACTCTACTGCAAACTTTGTATTGGGCACAACTGAACCTGAAGTAACCTCGCAAACCTTCAAATGGAGGTTCCAGGGGCCTCACTTATCAAACAGTACGTAGGATTCTTACTAAAAGTGTACGTAAGCACAAAAGGCAAAAATGGCTTACGCAAACTAATTATCAGACCTATCAAACCGTGCGTACGCACACTTGTAGGAAATCTTGCCTTGATAAGTCGCTGTCCACCAAAAACAGTGCGCACATGCACGCGCACATATCCCGCCCTCTACACGCCCTCTACACGCCCAGATTCAACCATATATGGTCAATGCAAAGCGCCAGACGCATATAAAGTAGCCATGCTGCTCAATGCAATGTGGGCTGAATCATGGCGTCAAGTTGTTATTGTTTGGACGCCTCGGCAGCGCAACAACAAATACAACGAAATGCAGCGAGTGGCAGAAGGTCACTGCTGCAGTGAACGAAGTCAGTTCTACGG
>OMOT01052849.1:0-13465 GCA_900312575.1 Acanthochaenus luetkenii
AAGAAATACACGTTTCTGTTCAGCAAAAGGGGCTGTGAAAAAGGGCAAGGTCTAATGAAGGAGAATCTACAAAAGCTCAATTAAGATTGCTTAATCGGTGCTGCTATGCTGGAGGCATTTCAGGGCAACTTGAAACAAGACATTATTATGATAATAACCCCAGACTTATGGAGCTGAAAGCACTGGACCTCATTTCAACAGTGCGAGGCGAAGTGACTGGCGGCAAGCATCGGGGATCTCTATCTGTTGTGTGTGGTCTAGCCTCTTCCCATTCTGTACGACCGAAATGAACACAGAGGTGCAAGAAAGCGTATTACAGCTATGTACCAAAGCAGTAGTGTCGTCAAACGTATATGTGGAAATAGAGAGTATGCAATACCTCTATTGGCATTTACAGTACACCAGTAAATATCAATTTGTAATTTTTTTCTCCCCTAGGCTCATATACTGTAACTTACATCAGTTTGATACTATATGGGTTTTTGAAGTCTGATGCCAATACCGGTATTTTTGTAATGAAGCTGCCAATGGCCACTATTTTGTGCCACTATTCAATATCTTTATATTTTTCTATTTTGATGCCAAAAAATAGTATTCAGTGTTTCCCGCAGAATTTTATAGGGTGGAAAGGCCTCTAAAACAGCATTTAGTCCATCATGGGACATTAAAACTCCATTGAAACCAAGACCAATGAAATTATTTTAGGGTCAGCTCTTTAAGGCAGGGTGACTGTGACATGTTACGCCTTTAAATGCAGAATTACTTCACAAAAACATTATTAAACAATTAAATGAATAAAATGTACAAAGAAAATAAAATGTCATGTCAGGTTTTCCAGACCGATATCAACCCTGATACCGAATATATTGGTCTAACCCTACTACATTCTATGATATATACTATGAATTCGCATCGTAAAGATTTCTGCCAGCCTAAAAGAATGGCTCAACTCTATTTCTGCAACTAAAACGGGGGTTTCCCTTCCACCACGTCCCTGGATATACATCATTTATCATTCAGTTGCCACTGAGATATATAGGAAGGTCACAATGCAGCTAAATCCTCTCAGCAGTATATACCCACCACCTCAAGTACCACACCAGTGTACCTGAGTATAATAGTCACTTGTAAAGGTGTATCCTTACAGCACACGTATGTGATTTAATAACACGTCAGTCAGTAATACCCAGAGGTGATAGTAGGACTCACTGCTGCCAGTGGCCTGATAGCAGCCAGCCACACACTGAGTCAGGATGAATCAGTCTCGACATTCATCTGTAATGAGCATTATGGAGCTGTCTGCCTGCTTTTCCCATGGGTAGACATATCTTCTAGAGGCCTAACATAAAGGTAATTGCCACACTGACCAGAACTAGCCTCTAGAAAGTTATTAAGATGCCAGTGACATCTGGCTGCTAGATCATCTGAGGAGTTGCCGTTAAATCGCATTTTGCGGTGAGCGGCCAGCGACATAGCGCTCGGCCGTGATGGGTTCCGTGCCGCAGGCGAGGCTGCAGCTCTGTTCTGATGGCATCGATGGAGTCTGATCCTTCTCTCTCGCCTTGGCGCAGTTGACACGGCGGCCCCCGCTCATGACTTGAGATCTGCCGTTTTGTTTCTTTTTATTTCTCTATTTCTTCTTCTGTCATTACCAAGTTCTATTTTTGCATAATTCTGTCAGTGGGTTAAAGTAATCATCTGTTGTTGTGTTTTCCATGGTTGATTTAGATTCCCCTGCTGGGGGCACATAAGGTTGGGATATGCGTCTGGGGGAAATTGGTTTCAGACATCTTTCTCACAATAAACAAAATGGGCAATTAACCTGCTCATCGGTGTAAGCAGAGCAGTTCCAATGATCCACTCCACTGTTCTTCATGGATTTATCTGTGCAAATTGATCTCACTTTGGTGGTGCAATTCATTTCTCTGCAAATGTTCTGTGTCCGAAGCTTCATTAACTTGATGCCCTTCTACGTAGTAAAAATCTGGACGTCCCGCGGAAATCACATCGGCGTCACCACTGCGTTTCCTGATGCTCTCTCAGTGCCATCGCCACACAACAGCTGCCGTACGGTATTGGACTCGCTCAGTTCATGCTGGTAGCAGTAAACCATGGATTGTGGAGGAGCAGGATTGACTGCAGCCTCTTGTTTCCAAGCAGCAAACATGACAAGCTGCCCCACCCACATAAAGTCCATCCTCAGCCTGCATCTCAACCCCCCAACCATCTTCCTCCTGATGTTACAGGGCATATAATTTGTAATGATTCACACCCAGCTCCAGGCGAGAAGGCCCTGGAGGCCCTGAGGCTGCCCAGAGCGAGAGTCTACATGCTGCTGAAGAATAGATTGCTGCCCTGATCGCTGGAACAGCCTCACGCTCCAAAGCCATCACTCTTAATCAGAGGCCGTCCAGGGAAACACATGGCAGGTGTTTCAGCACTGTGGTGGGTTGCAACAGCAAATCCACACTGGGGGCACCTTACCGATCACAGGGGGCTGTGTTTGGTGTGTGTGTGTGTGTGTGCACTCATGTAGCATATCTACTACCCTACAGCATAATCCCTTAGGCCATTACCACCTGACCCCTATGTGAGTGAGACTGGCCACAGCATGGCCAGCTTAGCCACTAATACCATAAGTCTCCTGCTCCAGATGTTATGGATCCAATATTGACTTTGTGGCTCAATGCATCATTTAAGTATTTAAGATAATTTGTGTAAATACCTTGTGAATATTCAGATCAGCCAGTATCTAATGATTTGACTTTTAATGAGTAAAACATGTTTGTGAGTCAAATTTGGGGGCTAGTACAGGTAATATATGTATATGTATGTAATGAATATGTATTTGTATATACAGGTATGTCTCATTAGATGTTTTGAATCCCTGTGATGGACTGGCGATCTGTCCAGGGTGTTTTCCCGCCTTCCGCCCAATGCATGCTGGGATAGGCTCCAGCCCCCCATGACCCTGAATAGGAGTAAGCGGGTATAGACGATGGATGGATGGATAGATGTTTTGATATATTGCTGCCATGGTCAAGACAACCTCCAAAGGCCTTACAAACAGAGTTTCAGCTAACCTACGTCATGTCACCAGCCCCAAACTACTTTTACAACAGCTCTGTTCTTACTGTGTTGATGGTGAGGAGGAAAGAGGATAAACTGAGGGGAAAATGATGCCAATGTTTTAATGAATGTAACACCAGCAACATCACTATTTTAGTATCACCACAGTATATATCTGCCTCTGTTAGTGTTGATAGATGTGCTAGCAAGTGTGCTAGCACTTTGTGAGCGCTCAGGTGCCAGGGTGGGGTGGGGGGTGTATGCATGATTGGAGTGAGTGAAACTAACGCTGACTTTAAATTATTTTAATTAATTAATTAAAAAGAATTCTTGTTGGGGAATGTGGAGAGCAGAATTTTCCTACAGCGCTGTAAAAGTACCAGAGTTTTCTGCCGCACGGTCGTCATGACAGCAGCCTAAAGCAGGAATGCCAAGGTACACAGACGACACGTCTGCATCTTCCACGCGTCTAGCCACACGTAGAGCATGAACCAAGCAACCTAAAGAGCGCAGACCATAATTCCCCTAAGCACTGCGCATTGCAAATAGCGTTATGAAGGAAGAAACCAATGAACACACAGAGCCCGGCTCTTATTGAGGCGCTCTCAAGCACCTACAAATTAAGCATGCAAATGGAAACATTAGGAATCATTAAAAGTATTGAGCTCACTGCAGATAATAATATTTTCTACTCTGTGTTCCATTTAGAAAGTATTATTATCCATTCAAAACTATTGCTAGCTGATCAGCTGATCAATTTGATGTTTTAGAACATCAAGTTCCCCGAGTCAGCAAGCGTCCACCCTGCTGAACTGTCCTTGAGCAAGACACTGATTCCCTACCAGCTCCAGGACTGCTGCTCTGTAGCTGACCCTGACCTCTGACCTCCCTGTGCAGGGGGGGCAGGAGAAAACCGGATTTCCCCGCAGGGAGCAATACAGAAAACAACTGGAGTATATAGCACAACAAAGTGACAGTAATGGGAATTGTTGACACAAAACTATGGAAATCTGCTTCAATGTTCCGTAACAAAGGGACCAAATTACAGGAAAAATATCAAAGAGATTCAAGATTCACTACTTTCATCTACACACTCAGTCAGAAGGAACTGAAGGGTGATCAGAAATGCTTTGTGGTTATGTTTTTGTTCAGTATGTGAACTGTACATCAAAGTAAATATTTCTACAATCTCTTGTCCTCTGCTCAGGTGAAATGTCTCTCAAAAGTAAAATGTGGAACCTTATATGAATATATTAGGGTTCGACCGATATTGGTTGTTGAAGTCCGATACCAAAATCAATATTACAAATACAGAGGGAAGAAGTACTGCTTGCCTCTGAAACAGCATTTAGACCATCGTCTACTCTCCACTGAAACCCAGAGTAATGAGGCAGAGTGACCCACCCCACCTATTCGTTGGTAGACAAAGCAGGTTGCAGGTTTCATTAGCTGTGGACGTGCAGGAACCTCCATCGTATACTGTATATACACTGTATATTTACTGTGGATAGACATTTTCCTCTCATCAATTTGAGGATAAAATAGATCACTAATGTCATGTTGACATTGCATTCCACCTGCATGGGTGGTTCCCTCTGAAGGGGAAAGTCGCGGTGTGTTAGTGAGCTTGGGGTGGGACGTTTAAATTCAGTCATAATGTCGGATGTTGAGGATGTGTTAAAGGAGATCTGTGGCAAAGCCCTGAACACTTCACTTTCAGGCAGACGTTACCTTTCAACGCATCATCACTTTCATAATCCCCTTACTTGGTCAAGGCGCCGTTTCCCACGCTGCCCTATCTATCTATCTATCTACCTGCAGCACACCTCTGTACGCCCGGTAGCAGGGATTCGAGAGGATAATACCATGATATGCTTTGGACTCTGTGTAATAATAGTTTCCTTGATCAATATCGTATGCATCCTACTTTGTAGAACGACGGCAAACGTGCTCGTAAAACCCCTTGGCTAATGCTCGAGGAAGCATGGCATTTGACCAGAAAGAAGTAATCCTAATGTTTCTCTCACTGAGCAACGTGTTGTGACAACTCCAATTCCATGTTTTCTTCGCAATGCTATATTTATAAAGGTGCCAGTTGTTTTCCCCCGACTTGCACAGATGTCTGTATGTCTCGATAGAGCCGCTAGATTTGACAGAGCTAATATTTCTGTTCTCCGGGCAGATTTCACGGGAACAGCTCCCTTTGAAGAAGGAGGAAGAGAGGGGAAGCTGACAGCGCTTCGTCAGGGCGGAAAACGACAAGCTAGAAGAGAGAGGCCTCAAAGCCCAGAGGCAGAGGAGGAGATGCAAAACACTGGGAACAATCAGAAAGGAGATTTATGGTGCATATTCCTAAGCTGTCACAACTTGCCTTGTACAGGAAAGCGATGCAGTTTTAATTAAAGAGGTCAATCACTTTCCCGAGCTCAGACGTGCATTACAACGACCTTTTCCAGGTACCACGCCAGGTGGTAATTACCAACATTATGTCAAAATGTTTCGAGAGAACTATCAAGAACCTTAACACTGTGCTCGGCTACAGTCAATGTGTTTACACAGCCTACCGTGAGCGTGGGGGTTGGAACATAAGGGAACAAATCACAGCTGGACAGCATCAACACAATAGTTTGGTATCCATTACTTGATTGGTTTGCAAAATGACGACTGAAAGACTGACAATGAAAAAGCGACGTCAACGATTCATTGGACGATGTTACTATATCATCCGCACGTGACTGGGACAAAGAAAATGCCCGCGAGCCACCGATCCACACATTCCGCTGAGTCGTCGGTGAAAAGCGATGCGGACTGTAAAGAAGCTACTAAACAGCCAAGCACTTGCAGAGGCTGCTGGATCTCTCTGACCCTGCCGAGAGTTGATGATAATGCCAGGAGGTAGCGGAGCCTCCGGATCTAACGCTGTGCCTCAGGCGGCACATTGTCCATAAACATTCATAGCTGTGGACCAAGACCAGGAAATTCCACATCATATCGAACACAATATGCACCAGGGCAGATGTGACTGGCTCTAAGACGGCTGCTCAGCACTTTACTGCATCCTGAACGGTGCACATCACAAGAGGAGCTCGGGGAATCGGCTTTGACGGGCCATCAGCAGCCAGATTAGGGGTCATTGTCAACACAACTGCCACTCGTCTCATGGCTATCAATCATTATTTTTCTTCATTTTAGGACCTGTATCAGTGGATTTATTGCCAGCGCACACGCAATTATGATTAATGATTGAAAACGGGATGAACTATCAATACAGTCTGCAGTGGCTGTTGTCGCTCAGACCGCATTTGTCCCAAGGAAATGACAACCTTTGCTTCAGAGGGCCAGCGGGACACTGTTGTTTATGAGGGATTACCCAGTCAAGCCTTCTGGCTAGAAAGATTGTGACCCCAATATGAGAACAGATACACATCGGCACCGTGCAAGCTCTAGAATGATTCCTGGAAGGCAGCGCATCTCTTCACGCGGCCCATTCACCCAGTCAATCCACGTTTAACCACTTCCAGGTATTTCTACTGCCATTTCCCCTCAAACACAGATTTTCACTCTCGTCACCCGATTTCTCTGGTGGGTTTTTGGAGACTTCAGTTCCACTCATTTATTTTTTTCCTCTTTCTTACAAGGTAAATCCAGGGAGAGGTTGATGTGAATAATAAAAACACCATTTTTGGGGGGTTGTCCAGAGGGGAAAGGGGGGTGCAGAGGGTTGGGCGGTGGGGTCTCTGAAAGAGACGAGGACCTTATCACAGCCCAGCAGCTCTGTAATTCGCCACCATGATAAAGTGGCAGCGCGGAAAGCCTTACAAGGCTGGCACAATCCAAAGACGGATTAGGTTTTTCTGACATAAGCTTCCTGAAAAACGAATCAATCAGCCCATGCAGTATTATCAGAAGCGTGAGATTAAAGAACCGCTCCTAATCCCCCCCCCCCTGTACATTTTATTACACTTTCCAGTGTTAGTTGCCTTTAAATATACAATAAATAAATAATGAAAGCAAACCTAATTGAGCGTGGGGAAGAGGGGAAACGGGTAAAGGGCCCTTAGAGAGGGGATTTATGTAGAATTTGTGTTTTAGTATGAAGACAGGGATAAAACTGTTGTCCTTGCTAGAGCCCTTTTGGATTTTGAATGGAGCCGTCTCAGTCTAGTACTGCAGTAGGAAAGTCCTGTCGCATTTCAATGACAATATAAAATGTCACTGGACTGAACACATTCAGACTTTCATATTCGTATACAGACATACAGATAGATGAACAGATAAATTAATTACAACTAAATACATAGATAAATAAATACATACGTAAATATTACAAATGAACTGTTGGAATCATGTTTATTTATATGGCCCTTTTATACAAGCACGTCTCAAAGGGCTTTACGTGAACGAATGCTAAATCCTCTGAGCGATGACTTGTAATCAGCGCACATCAAAGTTGCAGGGATGAACTCCAAGCGTACAGCGGATCCCACGAGACACGTCCAGCTTACTTGCACCCAGCCAAGCTGTGTCACTTTGATGCGTCACACCCTCTTATCGAGACACTACTGTGAATATGCTGGCTCCGTCTCTGCTCAGTCTGGCCCTTGGCAGTGTTACGGTAACAAAGAGAGGAGGTAGCAATGATCCCCTTGGCACCGGCCACATGGATGCTTTGTCGTGACGTATTATTACCAAAGAGCTCCGACCCCAGCAGTCAGATACAAAGGCGTAATGGACTTTGTCCCCGTCTTCACACGTTTAATCCCAAGCAGCGTTGCAAAAACTCCCATTCCCTGCATGAAATCTCCAGAATAAAAGCAGGGCAGGACAGGGAGAAGGAGGTGGAGCAGAGCTCAAGCAGGTTTTTATCTTCATCTGCATTGTTCTGCTGTCATTCCACAGGGGTTGACTGCAGCAAATGTCACGGGGAGGAATGGATTCTGACAGGAAGGCTCTGACCCTCTGATTTGTCCCTACGGTACGGCACAGATGCTAGAGCTGGAAGTATAAACATATAACCTTCCACTATTAGGAAACATGTACAGGCCATCATGTACCATGTGACGTGTCAAATGTCAAGAGACAAAGACTTTATGCAGCTTATGAAGTGTTGGCATGTACGGTTCATGGTTTCAGCAAGTGTTGGCCTGGCATTTAAGCATCTTTCAACCTTCGAGAGGTCGCAGAATATTGATAAGGGCCAATATGTCCCCAGCCAGACAGCGGAGGGTCTGCTGGGAGCGAAGCTACTGACGCGTATGAATGGAGGCTGTCTCCAGGGAAGCAGCCTCTCTCTCTCCCTCTCTCTCTCTCTCTCTCTCTCTCTCTCTCTCTCTCTTTCTCTCTCAAAACACACACACACACACACACAGAGACAGAGACACACCTGGCAGGTGATAGCTCTCCACTCACATAGCTCATTTGACTATAGCTAGTTTCAACACAGATTTGCTCCAGCACTTCCCTTAAAGGGAGAGAACTCCTCCCATGATGAATCCCTGCAACTGTTCTGCCTGAGTCTATAACAGTCAATTTCTCCCCTTTCAAATATACTTTGTCTTTATACGCGGCAATTTGTATAACCATTATAGCATCTGTCACTATGATAGATCAAATGTATAATTTTGGAGAAGCCAGGTGGCAGGATCCTCCTTACAATTGCACAGTTACAATTGCTCTCCCTCACTATCAAACCATTTCCAAGCCCATTGTGATTAACTCAAAAATGCATGATTGTGAAGCTAACAAGATTTTCTTAGTTTCTGAAAAGACATTTTGGAGATACAAGGTTTTCACCTGACACCAGCGATGTTGATCAAGATATAAGATGTAATTTTATGTGAAAAGGGTTCAATGGAGCATATAACCTTCTCAGTATCGTGTTTCTCATTGTGCACCTTTGAATCATGTGAAATCTACAGAATAAATACAAGTCATTTGAATTGATATATCTACAGGTAGAATGATAATGAATTAAAGTTAGTGTGTTGAGTTGTAATTATATATAATTATAATAATATATAAATATAAATAAATACATAAATAAATAATAGACGAAAGATCGGAAAAAAAACAACACAATATCGCAACGTGGCCGGTGACCAAAATTCATCATTTACAATTACAGCGCTGTAAATGTTAGTGGAATGATACATATTGGAAAACCAACACCGGCACATTCACATCCAGCATCAGCAACAATGAAGCTTGCGGATTTAATTCAGTTTATCGTGTGAGCTGTAGTTTAGCCTGTGCTGGGTTGGCACTGCGAGGGTTAAATGGTGCCCGCTCCCTGTGGCATGATATGAGATGGGCCTTTGCCTGGGTGTTCTGTCTTGTCTGCGCTGGGCCGGTAGCGCGAGGTTAAGAGATCCCATTAGGGTTAAAAGGTGTCGGTTCCAAATGGCTTCCATAGGAGCCGGGTCTTCATCTATGCTATGCTCGACAGAGCTGGAGTTAAAAGGGAGACGGGCTCTTGATTTGCCAGGGGAGAAGGTTACGCCCACCCCCTGGGTTGGCAGTGTGAGGGTTAAAGGTCGCTCTGCCCATTTCGAGAGGCGTCCCCTTCAGGGCCAGCACCATGCCGGGCCGGAAGAAACAGAGGGCACACACACACACATACGAGAGGCATGAAACAAAGAGCCTTCAGAACCACAAACACACACACACACATACGCATAAACACATAAACCCTTCACGGCAGAGGAAACAATTTAGGAAAGTGTCTCATCTCAAAACCAGCTCTTTCTTTTTTTCAAGATTGCGTCCTCCAACAAAAGCCAGGGGAAGACAGCCAGACACACGGTGCAGACAGGCGTCTCTGGGAGAGCGTGTGTGCAGTTATCTCCTCTGCGACCACGCTCGCTGACTTCCCCGGTCCTGAACTACCACCTCGCCGAGACCTCAGGAGCACCGCAGCACCACAGGCAGACAGCCACAAGTACATATCCTCAGAAGGGACATAAAGTGGAGGAAACCCACCTCGATAAAAAGGCACCTCACAAATAGGCGAGGGAGCAAAAACAAGAGGAAAAACAAACTGCTGTATCCCGACGCACATTCCAAATTAGGTCCATACTGTATCATCAACACATGGTGGTGTTTCATTCTTCACGTTATGAAAGAAATGGGGAAATGAAAATGCCAAAAGCAATTATCTGCCTTCCTATTGCTTGTGTAGGCCTACTGTTAAATGCTTTATTCAAACAAAAGCAAACTGTATGCTTTTTTTTTATAGCATGAGTGATAATCACTTAATAGCCTCTTAGTTACTTAGGAATCATTCAGAGATGGTGTAGTAGGTAAGTGAAATACATCTGGAAGCACATGTACCCTTGCTGGCGTGGGATTGAATCCTGCCAGAACCGTCCCTCCTTTTTCTCCTCCACTCTGTATCCCGCACAGCTTTCCTGCTGTCTCATTCAATTAAAATAATAATTAAAAGCACTTATAACAGAAGTGGATGGCTCATTGTCCTTTAAAAAATAAATGCCTCACGGTCGTGAATATTCTGCTGGCACCGTGTTATTCTTATTATTTCCTCACGGAATAGTTAAGTGCTACATGTTAATACACCCAAAGGGACACCGGTCTTATATGAAATACCAGTCAGTTGCCATTTATAAACATGTGATCGTACGAATAGATAGTATCACAGCAAAGTGAGCCAGAAGGAGAGAGTTGGACTGAAAACAGCAAGAGCTGCCACGTCAGATGCTGCTGAGGCTTCTTGGCTGTCAGGACTGAAACGCACACACACACACACACACACACAGAGACACTGTAGACACGCACGCACACACAGACACAGCATGGGCCGCACATGCACACACAAAGAAGGGCTTGCCTTTGCAGCGCTGTTTGGGGAGCTGGAGCCGTCAGCCAAGCCTGACCTCTCTGTGAGTCAACATGGATGGAGCCGCTCCATCAACAACACACACAGGCCCTAATAATAAAACGAGCAAATCCCTCAGTCCAGTTAGGCTACGATACGCCCGCCCAGGGTCTAATCACATCCTGTTAGGAAGATCTCTTCTGGATTTACACTTTCCATTCGGTTTACTTTACTCACTCATCGTTCTTAATGCGTTTACGGTATTTCTCCATTTCACGTTTACAAGACAGCATTTGTATATTTCTTTACATTTAAATATCACTTTAAATGATCACACTACAAAATATTCAAACATTCATCCACATGCAAAAGCTACAAACAAGACTGTACAGTATGTGCAGCCCTCTGGATCAGATGCAAAATAGGATTTGGCCTCGTTTTTTATTTAGGCTACTTTTCCAATTCCCAGAGAATTGCAACTGCACCACTGTTTGAGCACATTTTAGGAGGGCTTTCAGCTAATATATATATATACTGTATATATACTGTTTATATACAGTATATACTGTATATATATATATATTTCCAAAGGGGAAAAGAAAAATGGGGACTCCATGTTTCGGTCTGAGTGGGAGAGAAGGCACTCGTGCAGAGGTTTGATTCTCCAGATAGCACTTGGCACCGTTCGCCTCCTCTAAGTACTATAATATGGTTATGATACATTAGCATTCCTTCACATCACCAAAGAAACGTGATACTTGCGTATCAAGCATTTTAGTCAGCGGAGGAAAAGAAAAGAAACAGAGAGAAAGAGAGAAGGGAGGAGGAGGAGGGGGGCAGGCAAGAAGATGGAGAGTCAGGTAAAGGATTAAGAGCCTATCGGGAGGAAAAGTTGCCCGGTGAGCAGCATTCCATCGGACAATGCCTGGCGAACGGAGAAACTGTTGTAGATAGCCTGCGCTGTTCTCAGGAGAGGCAGAGGGGGAGTTAGTAAAGTGGCTTTTAAGCTCACCAAAATCCAACATATCCCAGATAAGACCGTGGCTCTTCCTGAGGGAATGAGAAGGGGGGGGTAAAACGGAGAAAGAGACGGGTGAAGTGAGAGACTTAATGCGAGAGAGAGGGGAAGCTGAGGGATGGGGAGACGGAGCGAGATAGATAAAAGAGCAGAAGGACAAGGAGACGTGTAGAAAAATCTAAAGAAAAGGGATGTCGAGAGAGAGAGAGAGAGATAGAGAGAGAGAGAGAGAGAGAGAGAGTCTCTCAATAGTGCATCTCTTGTGTAAGGAGAAGCAGGCCTGGAGGGAGGGGATATCGGGTTTGATTATCTGCTTGATTCCTGCTGTATTTGCTAACCATGAGGTTCAAAGCCCCGGGCCTCGCTGCAGCTGTGGGCACGGTGTGGGTATATAGCCGGTGTGCGCCGTTGGCATGTGCTGACTGGAGAGAGAGAGAGAGAGAGAGAGGGGAAAGATAGGAACGGAGCGAGGGCGGAAACCCAGAGCATATTTTCAAATGAGAGCACATGTGAGCTTCGTGTTGGTTGAAGGGAATGAACCCGGAGACACTGAGCAGCCCTGCCTGCCTCTCCAGCAGGATTTTATCACCTGCGTGAAAGGCAGCCTGAATACACACACTGGCCAACGTCATCAATCTCTGCAGGCTCATATTTAGCTCGACACCACCACAGAGGGACCCTGTGCAGGCCTTTCATGTGGTCTTCAGTTTTACGGTTGTGATTTGGTCATTTTTAATGCAGCGCAGACACAATGCAGATGTAGGATACCCACTTAGTCAAACAAGCTGCTAGAAGTGCTGCTTGGTCTAGTTCCAGCCTGAGAGGGAGAAACACACACAAGACGTGCACAAATACACCGGACATACTCGTACATATAGTGGTAACCACATGGCATGTGCATGCACATAGAGAGGCAGACAGGTACACACACACACACACACAGACGCACGTGCACCCACACCTGTCACGTGTTTAAAGCTGACACATACTGCTACTTGGTATACAACTTCACTTGACTTGCCTTTGTAGCTGCCTTTGTAATTGTGATTAAGTTACTTTAAAGTTAATGGGCTTTTTCATACATACTGTACATAATGTACGCATATGCATAAAAATGCAGACAGGTGCGCTGGCGTGCACACACACTCACACACACTCACACACAGACACACACACACACAGACACACACACACACAGACCAGAAAGCAAGAGAGTCAACAAACAAGGGTCAGTTTTTAATCATCCCTAGTTTGTTTATTTAACAGTGGTCAGGTTTTCACTTATAAACCTCCCCGAGACTCCGTCGCAAAATTCCTCCTTTTAGACTCCAGAGAGAACATTCAAACAGTATTCATTCCACTTGCTGGGAAAAGGGCCGGCCTTTTCCCGGAGCAATCCATAACATCTGAATATAAAAATAAATACGCAGCTTAACCCCCAAAAGAGGAGGGGGAAAAACCTGCTGGGAAGTTTGACGGCGGCGATGTATGTTTTTCCTCTGTTTCACCAACGTCTGGGACAACATTCTTGTCTGTGTAGTCACTCT
>OMOT01052855.1:0-11250 GCA_900312575.1 Acanthochaenus luetkenii
AAGGATGGATGCAAGATCTCAGAGCTGTTAGATTATTACTGCCAATCGCAGTAAAGGTTTAATGAGAAATCGACATGAAATAAGAATCGTACGTACGGGTCTCTTCCAAACAGCAGTAAGGAAGAGGACACCCTGTATTGACAGGACAGGGTTTATATATAAAAAACAGTTGACATCTATTGGCTGACTATAGATGGAGGCCTCTTATTGGAGCATGGGTGCTGACGTCATTTGTTGGACGTGTTCTGCAAGGGTCTGATGTTCTGCAAGGGTCTGGATGTTCTATAGATAAAGAGAACACTGACTGGGACATAGATATGATGTTCTCTTACACAGAAGAAAAACTTACTGGGTCATGAATATGTTTTTCTTATCTTACTCAGTGGAACCTACTCAGCACATGGTATGTTTAACAGTTTGTGGTAATAAGTAAGTGGAATGTAATTCAAATATGTCACACTTGCCATGGATCCAATTATGACAACATTGAATTCCAGTGAGACAAGCCGATATACAGTTATTAATTATTAAACACACATATTAGAGGAGGTGAAATAGAATTTGCAGTTCACAAGACGTGGATTTAAATGTATTTCATCATCCAGTGGATTGACAGTTGATTGACAGTATTCAGAATTGGCTGGTGTCATGGCTGTTATGCAAAGCTCCAAGCGTTCCACAGAGGAGGTACAACATCCTCCCACGGTCTTAATCTCTCAGTTTCATCCACTCATCCATCCCATCCTGTTGTTTTCTGCTGTCTCCACTCTGCACTCTTGCTCACGTATCTGCCCCCCTCTGCGTCATACAACCGCTTCATACTCTCCATGCATCACCCCTCAGAACATGTCTCCCCCTGCAGCTGGTACCTTTTGTCCCCCATTTGCCTTAGTTGTCTTTCCCAACGTGTGACTCTCCCTCTTTGTGTCATTTCCCTTTCCTCCCTCTGTTCCCTCTATGGCACGATATCAAAATCAAAGAGGATTGGAATTATATTCTGATCAAGTGCAAGTAAGAGCTTGACTGAAGAAGGAAGAAATGAGGAAAGGAAGACAAAACATACATAAACAAATGCTAAGTCATATCTGCGTTAAACGACCTTGCTAAACAAAGAGCAAAGAAAAAGGTTGTGTTATCTTGTAGGGTCCAACACAAGGATGCGCCCACACACATACTCAGGGGCACTGATATGCTCACACACCATAGATACACACAGGCATACACACACATAAAAGGCACCATAAGACTCAAGATGCAGTCTCTCTCTCTCACACACACACACACACACACATACATACATATGCACGTCTTCTCCATTCAACTTTAGGTTGCATGCTCATCTGAATAAGCAAGGTTTTGAAATTCACATCTGTTCATTTTTGCATCTGGCAGGAGCTTCACAGCCAAGCTAACTGTATACTGAGTTCTGCTCACTGTATAATGCATGTGTATGTGAGGGGCTGGGGGGGGTGTCACGCTACTCGGCTGCCGTCCCTCCTACTGTGTCCTGCCTCAATCCAATCGTGAGCTAATCCCTGGAAATGTCACCCAGAGCTTGGCAAGCCATTTGTTGCTTACTGCTGTGGAATTTGCCACTAGGTGAGAGTGATTCCATTTAATCTAACCTCCATTACAAGCTGCAATTTTGCATGGTAGACATTATTACCCAGATAAAGTGTTTAACAGCTACGATTTACAGAGGGCAGTCCTTAAGGGGTTGAAGTCATTGAAAATGGAAACATTTTAGCCTGGGTAGGGCGGCCCCACCATGTGCGCATGCTCCAGATGGATCCTCCAAGGGTGTGCGCCCCACAGTGCCCACTACTGGTAAAAGATCATAATCAGCTGTCTGCAAACGTTAAAGCAAGGGGATGTAATATGCATTTTTTTCCCCACCTCAGTGAAGGAGGAAACCTTCCCGCTAGATAATTAGTAATTAGCCATAAAGAGCTACTTTCAACCAACTATTTCTTCATTATTAGATTAAGGTCCCATCACACAACCTTCCCTTTAGGCAGTGCATGTCATTGGTGAGTAACAATAACACACTGCTATAATTAGATTAGGCGATAGTGCTTGTATGGGTTGCTTTACCATTTTAGGCTATATAGAGAGAGAGTACACCCTCACTGGAAGTTGCTTTTCCATTGTTGCAGTAGTGGTTTTGTTGACGAGAGGTCTCATGGGCGTATTAGCTGCATTGGTTGGTCTACATTGTTGGTGTGGTTTGGACTTCGTGATATAGCTTTCTTCTCTCTCAAATACACACACACTCTCTCACTCACTCACTGACACACACACACATGGATTCTCAAATGTCCGCTGCTGTTAAAAGGGAGGTTTGTGTGTTTGTGTGTGGTTATAGTCTCTTTCATCATCATGTAGTTATGGCCCCACCAGAATTGTCAGCGCAAAATCATCACTGTTAATCTGGTAATGATTTATTAGGTGCTTGAGAGGGGCACCTCTATAACCGCTCTGTGTTTGTTGGTTCATTTGTTTGTTTGTTTGTGCATAATGTTTTTTTGCAATGCTACACCAGGCAGTACGGTAGAAGTCACAGCCAGCTCTAAGATGTTGTGCTCTACATTCACACACAAGGAAATAGCTTGGTGATTTTCTAACTGTAATGGCTAAGTCAACGGATGTGTTCAGTAGTTTGTTCAGGTGGAGTTTTTAAAGTCAACATAGTTTCAGTCGCTCTAATCATGCATATGTAATTATAAAGTAATTACTGTCAGTACTATTTAACAACATACTGTACACTGTAATTTGGGCGTCAATTTACTTTGTTTTTGTTCACTCAGTTCCCATTATTTATGTTAAACCAACCTGATGACATAGAAGGATAGAAAAATAGAAAGTCTCGTGATAAGATAGGGATGTTCTTGAATAAGTGCTTTTTTTCCTGATTGAAAGCTAGTTACATGTCAGTGATGTCGTCCTTTGGCCTCCATGACTATTTGCTTGTACCTATAAAACTGCGTCCTACAATTTAGGCTCTGATGAAAACAAATTGCATCACTCAGTATTACACAGTGGATTCCCCGGAGTTGACCATTTATACCATGCGTGTGCTCTGCCAAACCATAAGTTTCATAGCATGAGACATTCCTGAGGGTTCTGTGCATGAACCCCTTTTCCCTGTTACTACATTTTAATGGTACAGAGCAAAGCAGTATAGACAGATGGCAGAAAAACTCATACCCAACTGTCTTCCCTCTGCCTGGCGCTGCAGCCGTCACTTTACCAGACCAAAGCTTCCTCTTTTTGTCCCCGCTTTCTAATTCGCACACGAAAGAGCTACGCATATAAGTACACCCGCTCCGTGCCGGCTCAGTCGCTTGAGAAATTCCTGCATTGTATCTCTGCCTTCCAGTGGCAACAGTGTTTCCAGTGGCAACAGTGTTTCGAGTTGTAATGTGGGATTGAAACGTGATCCTATTGAGTGGTAAATTGGGGTTCATGGTGTCATTGCCTATTGTGTGTATTTGTTTGTGTGTGTGTGAGAGAGGGAGGGAGGGAGAAAGTTGTCATAGTTGATGATTACTGTATCTTGCCAACTTGACTGTGTCCAATTAACTCGGGGAGGTTACCTATATAATCCCAGTTTGTGTGTTTCTGTCCTCATCTGCACACCATTGACTGCCTTACTATTTTGGTGTCACCTTACCCACTATTCCTATCCTGCAAATAGGCCTACTAAATAAAATATGAATACCAACGTTGACACCTTGTATTAAGCAACAGCACTGAGGGAGTGACAATTGTTTGGTTATGGTAGCACACACTGCTGTCTAGGCAGAGGGAAATGGGCAATGTCAAGATTCAGCCCACCTCTTTCACCGCCGCCTGTCACATACTGCCCACTCTCTCGGCTTTGCTCTGAAGTCAGACAGTGTAGGAGTGCAGAGCTCCAAAGGTTTCTCAAACATGTCACACAGGCACATTGTTGATGCTCAGTATCCCGACACTGAGGGTCTTTAGTAGGATGTATATTGTGTGGCAGAGGAAGGACATTGATGCTTAGCTAGCATAATGCCCTCATCATTTCAATTGATGCCTTTTGAGTCACTATAAGATTCTGTTTGCATCGATCAGATGCTTTAATTAGGGATGTGGGACTCTGACGAGGAACTCTATTGAGAAAGAATACAATTAAATTAGTCTTGCTAATGACTGAAACTCTAAAAAGGACTATCACATTTTCAGTTTCGTGCAGTTGCAGCAAGTTACATTCATTTCAAACTTATACCCTCAATATCAGCGAGAAGATGTTAACTTTAGAAGTTCATGTTTGAAGTTATAATGCATATTCTAAACCACATTTAAAATCTGACCAGTTTCCTTTAATATGGCAGCAGCCAATAGGCAGAGACGTTTTCACACATTGGGTCCCTAGTGTGTTAATTAATATGTATAGTTGTCCACTGCCTCAAACTCTGCCTTCAGGAATGTATTAAATTATCATGAGTTTGTGCAGAGGCATTGCTGTGAGTGTGTGTGCAAGATCTGTGACATGACTAGTCCCTGATTCACCTATCAAACAAACCCACACAAAATAAAAAGAGAACCATTAATGATGATTTGTACAAACAAAATCAACAGCAAATTGGGGGGAGGGGCGTTAAACACGTGTTTGTTTACCCATTTATTTACATAAATCAGTGATGCAGAGAGTTCCCTTTGGCAGCCTGAACCTAAACACCCATAGATTTACAATCTCCACAATTAAGGCCAGTCCTGTGAGGTATCTCACAGTGTGGCCAGGAGGCACACGACACCTAGTGCTGAACACAGTACTACTAAATGCGAGGCAGCCATGATAATTAGTGTTTCTAGCCAGGAGCTCCTCGCTGGCATCTCGCCCCCGCACTGACCCAGGGAGATTGGAAAGAGGCCCAGTGGTTCCCAAGGGACTGAGCCTGTCAGGTCCGTCACTTCTCCCGTGACAGAGGAGTGAGTGGAGGTGTTTTAAATGCCAAACAGGACACACATGCCAGGCCTATCGGCTCTGCCTGAATACAAGGCCTGTCTCTCCGTCAGGTGTTCCTACTCTGTAGACCTTGGAGCCGAGCTGAGGCTCATTGTCTGGGGACAGTTAACCTGTTGGGAGGAAGGGAACAAATCCAAGAAGATCATGTGACAGCGGTACTTTTTGGCATGTTGTCGAGTCCTCACACACAGTGAGTGTGAGTGTACTGCTGAATCACCCAGAAATATACTATACTATAAGATCTTTTTGCAGTTCAGATTTCCTTGTTTGCACTTATTTATATGGACTTTCAAAAGTATATCAAATGTGCCTGAGTGTTTTCTGTGTTTGTTCTCCCTGCTGAAGTATCCTTGAACAAAAGACTGAATACCTACCAGCCTCTGGAGTGCTGTTCTGTAGTTGACCCTGTGCTCCGACGTCCCTGTGGATGGGGGTCGAGCAAATACTGTAGATATTTTCTCCTCCAGGGATCAATAAAGTTAGTAATACACATTGTTCATTGTGAACGGGGTTACACTGATTCTAAATACTATGGTTAGTATGTACAGCTGTATGTACAGCTGATTAAATCAAATTAATTTATCACAGTGTTACCAAACCTGTTACCCCGACAATAGTCCGGTTCCCACAAAACATTTTTGAGGGAACCAAAGGACTGTTTTGGTGACCTGAGTTTTGGAAAATACAATTTATTAACATTAACATCATTAGATTTTAGTGTTTTTTTGCGTTGACTGGTCCATCCGGCCATTTGTCTGTCTGTCTGTCTGTCTGTTTTACTCAGAACAGTCAGCATGAAGCTTCTATGGAAAACAATACTGTATTAATCACGCATCACAATTACACCTCAATGTGAATATCTATTAATGAAACGTAGCATTGGTTTGTGGCACACCAAACATAATCTCATTTCAATTGATGATTTTACAATTTTACAAGGTACTAGATTGCACTTTCACTGTACTAGTTAAACAAAGAGCTACAGTATCATCCAAATGCATTGCATAGGATTAGGATGTGAGCTTGAACTAAACATGTGTTGCCAAGATGCACTTCAACGTAAAGCTTACTGCTAGCATCAACAAAAGGGCACAGTTATAGGTTATCAGAAAAATATGCTTAGTTAATAAATTACAAAAAGAGGTTTACTTACAGGCTTCCATTAAATAAACAGCCTACCATAAAAAAAGAGCTTTATATAAAATGATGCATCATGACAGATGCAGGCAAAATATGCAATATCAACAATAAGGCAGGCAAAACAACCAAGTGTACAATGTCTACTTGAAACAACGTATCTCTTGTCCTTTCCTTATGTCACTCACTCACTGACACACACACACTCAAAGGCTAGGTAAGTGAAGTAAAGTCAAGTCACGTTTAATTGTATATCACAGTTAAACAAAAGTTTCACTCCACCAGAGTTCATCTGGAGTGGTTGGTTTGAATTACAAGTTATCAAATGATCATGTAGCTAGGTAAGCATTTTCTTAACAAACACATCCCCGAAGAGTGGAGAAAGGTATGGTCATGCACAACTAAGCTAACATTAACATTTTGGTGTTATCATTTTGGTTTTTGGAGCTAAATGTTCACACTCTGCATGTTAACTGGTAGAAATAAGAAAGTGAAAAGCACATCAATGTAAAGTAGCTATCTATTACGCTACCACCTGAAAAAGTCCGGAATACTAATGGCCATTGCTGGTTGTGATGCCGTCAGACATGGTGTGGGCACTAATTTGCATATTTTTTTACTTTGAAACTAATTTGAAAGCAATGCAGTGTCACACAATATGCAAATGTCATATAATGAATGGAAGCACATGATCTCCTCTCTCATTTGATGCCAGCCGCTATTTGCTGCAGTGGATGATGTGTGTAATGCATTTTAAATGATACATGGGTCAGAATTTAGAATGGTGCCAAAAACATGGTAGATCGGCACACAAAAACGGGGTATTTTATATGAGTGTGATGTCTCACTGAATAAATATTATAAAAATTGTTAAAGGAAACACATCACTGTGTACCCTCCTTGTGTGATGTCAAACATTACCTTGAATTTTTGCATAATACTAAAACTCATTATTGCATGTGCAGTGTATATATCCAGAATTATTAACATTTAGGTGGAAATTCCCATTATTTAGGTTACCTCAACTGGTTCATCATTTGTGAACTCAGACCACACAGTTTATTCTCTGACTTCATAGAAATGTCTGCATCATTGAATATGGAGTTCATCCAAAATTGGAATCAATTTCTTTCATGAATACCTCAATACCTTATGGATTTCAGTGCCACGGTCTAGCTACTTGGCCTACTTGTGCTTAAATGGGCTTTGCTAAATACATTCCTGTCTTTATCTTCTAAAATACTGAATATTTGCTTTGACAAAATGGCTGCTTGGAGGGGAAATGAAGTCTAAGTGTACAGAAAGACATGATGTAACAACTGCAGCAGCAGATGGGTTTACAGAAGAGACGAAGAGTAAACCCACCCTATCAGTAGGGCCATATGTGCCTTGAATAGCGTTCCAACTCATGGTGCGTAAACGTGGCAGATGTTTACTTTTAGATTGCTACACTTTAAAAACAGCAGCAGAAACGATAAACTGGACGACGTAATACAGTACGGTGCAAAGCAGATAACACATTGTATCGTAAAACTCTTTTTTACGACAAATTTCACTTCGATGTAAATAAGATAAATAAAATCTTGAGCATATTGCTTCATGATCAGACCAAGAAGGACTTCATCCTTACATTTGATCTGCAAGGGTGAGGTTATAAATTGCATGATAGGTTTTTAGGGTACTGGTACATTCAATTAGTACTTCAGATGTATCCCTTATCACGTCGAATTCATTTATATTACTGTGCTTTTTATTGTTGGGAGCGCAGTGTTCTAATTGAAGCCTTTTGAGCAGTACGGCCCCAGACATCACACAGAGACATTTTGTTGGTCCAGGCCAAGAGGACAGGCTTGAAATTGACAGACTAGATGACAGGCACTCACTAATGTTGACAACTGCCAGGGGTGTCACATGATCAGTGATGATGGGACCTGATATGGCTCACTTGGAGTTGAGGCCTTTAAAAATGGGCTGCTGTGACCTTTCTCTTGGGTACATAAGCGGTCTGATACAGCTGTTTGCACTGTAGCTCTATTGCCATTTGCACAACGTCTTCAACATTAATAACCTTTTCTTCCAAAATCTCTGTTATTCACAGTCTTCATGATCAGCCCAGAATATAAAAACACTGTTCACAAATCAGTATATTGGTTTACTCAAATGGGGACTAGATGGTGTCACATCACGGTGCTCCGTAAATTATTCAAGCTCTTCAAAAGACCGCCACCCCATGTGTGTGTATGTGCAGGCAGTGCATTTCTTTCCATACCACTCAATGTGCTGTATTACTTAATGCATGCAATTGGTGCACCCTGGCCTGTATTTTGTGTGTGTGTGTGTGTTTCTGTGTGTGTGTCAGAGCGAGAGAGAGACTTAAATTCTGATACCTGTTTCTCTTCCACTTTCCCTAGCATGGAAATTATATTTATATTTCATATAGTGGATGTAGATATATGTAAGATTACCCTTTGGGGACTTTTGCTCTCCTTTGAATTAGGACTCAGAATAATCAAATACTATGAATTTTTATTCTTCGTGAAAAGGCTATGTGGAAACATGGAGCCAGAGTTGATTAAAGCGCTGCTGAGATTCATTGAATCGGGCTCAGAGCTTGAAGCAGTGTTTTAAATAGAGTCCATTTAGCAAAATGTTATGTTCTTAATGGGAAGGTAATACGATCGTCTTTATCTTTAATTGAAAAAAAGTGGAGTCGTTTCCCAGCATGATGTATGCTTTTAAAGAGAGTTTCTTTGAGCAAAGAGGTAGAAGGGAGTGCTAGAAATATAATAAAGGAAATTAAACTCCGATCATAAGTTCACTGGATGATGTATGACAAATTCCATATTGGGCTTACCTTCAGGGTTGGAGGATCTGCGGCAGCAGGAAGACTGAAACTATATGTACTGTATATGTAAATGTATTGTTTTAAGGAGGTTCAGTCCGAGAGCTGAAGAAAGTGGTAGATACAGTATAACTAGTGACGTGAACTCTCTCTCCCCATAATTGTTCCTATTGAAGAAAAACAAGTGCTGGTACTGCATTTTAGCCCACTATGTTAGTAATTGTATTATACAGGTAGTTTGGATTAATTGTGTGCAAACAGCTTAGATACTGTATTTACCCCATAGATAAAATGGTCATATGCCTCATTTTAAGTACTGAGCATTATGATCATTATCATATTAAGATAATTTAGCATGCTGCCTTGTCTTGGAAGTTTCTGTAATTTCATTAGCTGTCACTGTTTGGGGTGGATTTCACTGGACATGTGGAAACTGCCCTGGAAAGTCAGACACTCGGAGTCAAAGGCAAATGAGTGAAAAATATCTTAATTTTCTTTGAAAGGAACTTTTTTAATAGTGCTCAATGTGGATCATGCATGTAACATAGGTCTCAGAGCAAAACATGTGCTCTCTTGAAAATGAGTTGAGCAGAACTTGAGTTGACTTGATAATCACTAATTTAGCCCACCATCCCACGATCCCATCCTTGCCAGCGCAAGATATTCCTAGTGTATCACCTATATACGCAGCCATAATGGAGATAAGCTTTGCCTCAAAGTTCAGTAACTGTCAGGGAATCATTTCCAGTTCAAACCCTAACCTTTAAAAACACCTCTGTCTTCTATGCCTGTCACTCTGCCAATGGTTTTATTCCATAATTTTTCGGTCTACCCATTCAGAAAATAAATATCTTATATGCGATTTGGTTTGAAACAAACATAACTATTTTTTCACAACATTGCTATTAAAATGTGGTTGAAATATGAAAGCAGGCAAGCAACATGGTTGCGACAAACCTTGCCCAGTGTCTTGGGAGAGAGTTAATGGCTGAAATGGCAGCAATGTTTGGGTACATGGACCTTTATATGAAGAACAGTGGAAAGAGCCTCAGGCCCGAATAGATGAAAGACAAAAGCAGCGAGTTCAGCTCATGCATATATCTTACATATTGTGTCTTTAAATCCCAAGGGATCTTTGTACTAAGCGAGAAAGGGGTTCTGGTTTATTTGAAAGATTAGAAGAAGAGAAAAAAAAACATAATTTGTTTTGCACAAAGCAAGAATTATGTAAATCATTGTGTGGAAATATAAAAAATGTAAATGATGCAACCAACATTGTTCCAATGAGCCAAAAGACCAACCTTCCCCGTGAGTATACATGTTATGTGGCTTGGTCCTTTTACTATCAAACCCTTAAAATAATTTCTAAAATGAACTGGCTGCCAGTGAAGTGACACTAAAACTTCAGTGATGCGTTCTGTTCTTAGACTCTTTCATAGACTCTACATAGACATGAGACAGGCACGATCTGGTGTCAATTCTTAATTCTAAAAATTTCCTTCACTGAATTTCTTTTTTACGTTTAGTTTACTACATTTTCCCCAAAAAATACAAAATAAAAGACATATCTGCCGTCATTGTAGAGGGGGTGGTCTGTGCTTTTGTCTTAGGGAACCAATGGTGTGTGTCAAATCTGTCATATCATTGTCATGCCATGTCAAAGGAGTGTCAACATATTTATCATAATGGTACTAGGATTATACAGATACAGCATATCAAGCCTGCCTGCTCAGAGGCTAATAATCCTCTTTTATACTTGTATGCTCCTGCTCTAGAATTTGGGCGGCACAATAGTGTACTGATGGCCTCATTGGCTAAAATGATCATACACAAAGGTTAATCTAGCAGGCCTTGTTGTGGTCCCATCAGATGAAGGGAAGGAATTAGACAGGCCTCTCTTGATGCCCCCGTGTGTTTGCTAATTAACTGGTACAGACTGACCCCCCCCTCCAGCCTTCTATGTCTTACACACACAAAACCTTGTGTTCTTTACAAAGTCTTGACACTCATTGTTGGATAGTCCGGGTGCTTCACTTTCTAATGAATTTTCCTTGGACCTAGAGGCCAAGTCTTTAAATAAATGCAATTGGAAGTGTCAAAGGCCCTGACACAACCTCATGTTATACTATTTACACTTAATTACTGCCGCTTTTAATGTGCTTCCAGCTGGTCGGGAAATTCTGCCCCTAACACCGTTTTATCCTGTCTAACATACATTCTCAAACCAGTCTACCTTTGACCCACCCTCAGCAATAGTTAACTCCCATTTAAGACT
>OMOT01052859.1:0-12307 GCA_900312575.1 Acanthochaenus luetkenii
AGCAGCCACGAGCACGTTCTTAATTGGCCAGCCGTCCGAGTGGTCAGAGCTACTAATTGCTTCGGAAATGGCAGACGGCAGTTTTTCCGACAGTCACTCAAGCTGTACAGGAGGAGCACATACATAATCGAACTGTACACAAGAGTGCAAGCATGAGCCATATGCAAATGTCAGAGAATTGTCCTTGCCCCGGCGTTCCCACTGGAGCGAATCTGCATTTTCCCATTTCTCCTTCAGGACGTAAATTGATTAAAAATTCAGCATATGGTAATATAAAGCTTGAGAGTGTTGCTCAGCTTGCAGGCAATAGATGGAGTTGAGTCCCTGCAGTAAATCAAAGTGATGTCTTATCAACTAATTATCTCCCCTGAATTGTTTATCAAACCCTAACGCTGAAGACTTTCCTCCCCTCCTCTATGTTTGTGTGTGCATGCATAGTATCTGCATATGTATGTGTGTGTGTGTGTGTGTATGTGCACGGTTACACCCATGTGTATATGTGTGTTAGTGGGTGACATCTCTGGTTAACATTCTATGTAGGGCCAGTAAACACAGCCATCAGCAACACAGAGAGCAGACTGACCACGGGGGCCACAGGGAGACACAACGGAGACGAGTCGGGTGCGCTGGAGGGTGAAGACCGTAGACTAAGGCCAGTGGGTTAATGCTGAAAAGATAGCACTTACTCTTATGGACGTTTCAGAAACAGTTCTAGAGGGAAGGGATAGACTTTAAGAAGCCATTAACACCGAGGGTGTTAGCAGTAGCTGCTAAGGGAACAGCAGATTGTGTGTGCAGCATCAGCAGTGACTATGATCTCCAGCTGGTGCTCAGCATTAGGCAACCCACCACCCATATAAACAAACAAGTAAAAAAGATCTTCATTTTCATTCGTAGCTTACATTACTCTGATACTACATTTCCCCCAAAAAAAGGTAGTGGACACTTCACTCAACTTTAGGGGGTCTAGAGTAACACTTAATTTTCAAGGTCCAGGTTCCAGGTTCCAACTTATTATGGTTTCCTAATAATTTCCTACAAAGCTCTTTCTAGGACGTTTCTTAGGACGTTTCCTGAACTCTTATTACCGGAACCCTAAATTATCCCTAAAATTAATACATAATGTCATGGTTCTTTCCAGGAAACTTCCTAAGACATTAACAGTTATTTTCGAGGACATTTTTAGGAAATTATCAGGAAATTATCAGGAAATTATCAGGAAATTATCAGGAAATTATCAGGAAATTATTAGGAAATTGCGGACCTGGCAAATCAAGCGTTACCTATCGATGTATCTATCTATTTCCTTATTAGTTTAACAAGCATGTTATTCATGAAAAGCTGCACCCTATTTGGCTCTGTGACACCAAATACAAAAGCCTGATATACCAGCCATGGGATTTGAACCCAGCCCATCACATGGTAGACTGCAGCCCTAAAGCTAAAGCACTAGTGTGGCTGCCTGAGAAACATATCGGTATTGCATCTCTCTATCCCCTGGTTCTATATGTGCAGTGTTGTTTTTTTACATTTCTGGGACCAACAGACCGGCAGAGCAACCCTAATGGCCGACAGACAGACTGACATATATTTGCTGCTGGTTGCAGCTAAAAATGTGTGTAAACTGAATTTATGCAGGTTTACCCCCCAACCACGTCCTCGGCCGTGGGTGAACACCAACATCCAGCCATGATGTGTTGCTACATTTCCTGGAGAAGACCTGCTCACTGCAGGTAAACAGCAAACGCCAAGGCCATCGAAGGGGCGGGTGGTCGAGCAGTGGACCAACCCAGGGCCAACCAATCGCAGCTCAGACAAACACGGTGGGAGAAGGGAAAGGGGGGGATCCAGTGTACACAGACTGATAAGTATGACACTGGATTTGAATGATTTGGCATGACCCAGGTCTCAAAAGATCAAGTGTGTGGGTGTCAACACACATTAACACACAACAGTGAGGGAAACCACAAACTAGCCAAGAATAATCCTGGACTCTAGCTCTAACAATACAATTAGAGAATTATCAAGAGGCATATGAGTATATTTGTATGTACTCTTTCCTATTGCACAGGGTTACCATACTGCATAATAATACTCAAGACGGTTACAGTGAGGTCATTTCACAAAGTAATTGGCTCAATATTCCTCAAATTTAAATGCAGAGCTGTTCAATTCAATAATCTCAGAGAGTGTGATGAGAAAATTCACAACATTTTGACCATTTAAAGCCCAGACGCTTCTTGTAGCCCACATGGGGGCCATCTCTCCCAACAGCTACTCCACTCATGTAAACATGACCTCTGGTAGACTAACAACAGCCTGAAAAATTCTAACTGTAATCTCATTACAGGGGGACACACTATAAAACTAGACCAGACACTTTGAAAATCCCCAAGTATGTGTGCCTGAAACACAAGGCTTAGCTGCGATAGAGGAAAAACTTTGGTTTAAAGATAAATCATGTCTGCATGGCTCAGTCGGCTGGGGTGCATACCATGTGTTTGTGTCATCATGGGTTCAAATCCAGCTCATGACCTTTGCTGGATGTCATCCTTTTCCTTCCCATATTTCCTGTCACGTTCCACCACGTGCCATGTAATAACGCTCCTTAATGGATAATACTGGTGTTTAAAACAAAAAAAAATCGTTTAGGTTGCCCCTCTCCTTTACATTACTCCTGGTGATGTCAGCACACAGTCAGCATAGATGGAGATATCAGGGCTCGTTTTCCTCCCTTCAGAAGAAACCATTTGCTGCCATTCATTCTTGTACAGTATGAAAAACAACTTCCATAGTTAAAAATTGCCAGAGCTTGATAATCCATCACGGTAAACACGAAGCCTCATCATTTGGTTTTGTCACAGTGTCTGTTAATCGTTATTTCATTTTGCCCAAGTCGAGTGTTTTCATATCAGTGCTGCATTACGTTACGCTCTGCTTACTGTCAATCACCTGACACCCGCAGGAAGGAATAGAAGTCTCCGCCAGGAAATAATCATAATCCCCCCGTTAATGTCACATCTATCTCTTTTCATTTTGCATTGCAAAATGATTTGGTAAAAACTAGACATAAAAAGAAGTAAATGGGCTATAACTCTAAATGACACCGGTATTGTCCTATAAAAATTACGTTTTATATAGTTACTTTATAATAGTGACTTTGCCACTAACCTGCATGATAATAATAATATAAACCCGGGTCCTCAAGTTGAAGGACAGTCTCCCTTAGCTGCTGCCCCAATAGCTCTGTTAAAAAAATATTTAGACACACTTCTTTGACATTCCAAACCACATACAGTAGAGTAGTAGTGGAATTGTGTGTGTGTGTGTGAGTGTTTTCAGTCCGATTCAGTAAAAGTAGCTCTGTGGTCACAGCTAACAGGAGTTAGGACTCACACTGTAGTGACCCCAGCCACTGGCAGCCTTCCACAGCCCTTTCGCCATGTGCCAACAGCGCAACTCAAAAGGCAACAGAAGGAAAACCCAAACAAACCTATGGCTCTTTGAATTTGACACGGTCAGCATCTCCCGAAAAACAACGTAGCTCTATGCCTGACCGGGATATCTAACACATTATTACCCCCATTGGACACGGTTCATTTACAGTCTAGAAAACATACCAAAGCTCACGCCGACCACAACTAAGACTTTGATTGAAGATAAGAGATCAGCTCCGCCTATTATGCATAATGGAATAACTCGCCTGAATGCATTTTATGCCAAGTAACAGACACTTTTTCACCATACTGTTGCAACTGTTCCAGAACAACATATATGCAGTTTGAAGTATTGAAGTTGTATTCAACAGTTTCAGACTGTTGGAGTCACTAGTATGATGAAGCCTTTTTTCCCCCTGCAACTACTTTACGTGCGTTATTGAAGGTCAAAGGTCTTGACGAGGGTTTTGATTTCATATTAACAAAAGTTACAGTATATCCATAAATGCTACTAGACCACATACAGTCAGTCCAGTCGTGTACCAACAATACTTTTTCCAGGACAGGAGATATATTTTGAAGTCAGTTACCTCAGTTATGTTATTTGGTTTTGTAAGACAGCATTGCCATGAATAACTTTTTAAACCATTGTTAAAACGAGGCCACTGCATGCATTTCCCCCTGAAGTCCTTTTAGTCTCAGCATGGTTGGCCTGTTCCGTATGCATTGAACGTTCAGGGATTCTGTCAACGCAAAGCCAATTGCTCCTCTGTGTAATGGAAAGCATGTAGTGGGAATGTGAAACATGTTCAGAAGTGTGGACGGCTCGTGGAAGCCACGTAACGACAGATCCCGGAGATGTATTTTTACACAACTACACAGTTCCAAGATGAGGGAAAGGCAGATGGCGAAGTAACGCACGTCAGACAGTGTTACGCGAAGTTCCTCTTGGAAAAGAAAAATCCTGCGCTCTCTTACTTCCAGGTCACTGGATGAAAAGACGACAAGATAGAGGGACGTCATGTGCTGTGGACCGGCTTGAGTTTTGTGCAGGCGGATGAACGGGACATTATGTACAGTGCCTGCTCCCTGCCATCAGACATCACACATGTTGTGCAACACTGTGCACAAGATAATGTGTATGCATATGGAGCCTAATGCTCTCATTATCACATATAGCCTAGCTGTCTCTGCCCATTAAACAGCAATGCACACAAGCTGGGTCTCTTCTTACGTGTAATAAATTGCACCCTTGTATATTCCCCCAAGATCTTCCCCCGAATGGGGAGACAGATGTTTATACAGTTGCCATGGCACAGGGAAGGGGTGTCCTTTAGCGGGGGAGCAACAGAGGTGTCACACGATCCACATCACCCTTCCAAGGAGAATCAGACAGCCCTGGTTGTCAACTGCTGAAATACCATCTTTGCTCTCAAAGTCGGGAACTGCAATAAAACCAGACGGAATTTATTTTTTACATAAATTGCCATTCCACCCAGAAATTCTGTTGAGTTTACTGCACACGATGAAAGATAAATATTCCCACAAATGTGGACTATGTCCCACTGTAACAAATATGGTATGAATTCAGTATTTTAGGTCCTGTGTGTTATTGCTTGCATGTTAAGGCTTCTGTCTTTGCAACGTATTGTATTTCCTCAAAGGTTAGGCTAACACAATACACACAACAAAATGTACTTTCTCATCAAAATAAGCATAAGCATAAACATGGGCCATGAGGGGGGGAAACATTTCTAAAATTAGGAAGGCCTGGGATATATCCTTTCAAACTCACTAGGACATTGTGTGGCCATATTGAACAAGACTATGCAATTGGTCTAATGATCAATTAACAGTGTAATTATTCTCCGCTCAGATCAGTCAGGCAGCACATATGGCAAGTGTTTGTGTATATGCAGGGGATTTTGACTCGCTAATAAAATGCAGATTTTACTTCTACCATGCGCAAGTAATTTCCTATAAAAGTTGTCTTTATGGCTCATTCCATGGGACAACAACATATTTTTCGGTACTCATATGAAAACCATTAAAACCATTTAAAGTGTACTCTGTACCGTTACGATCGTGCTGAAGGCACTTGGCAGGAGTAAAATAAAGATGCACCTTTGACGTGCTGTGCTTAGAGTACGCCAATGAAATGTTGAACTTCCAACTCTGAAATCTTTATTTGAGGCGCAGATTTGGCGCTCTCTCTCTGGCCCCCTCTCCAAACATTCGTCTTCATCTTCAGGATGGCCGCCAGCTCCTCGCTGCTCGTTTGATGATTAAATACGTTTTGATTTGCCGGGCCATGTTGTAAACTTCCTGTGTGGTTGCACTATCAGGTCTATGTTCCACACCGCTGCTCCCCAAAGGCCTTGTGTGAGCGCCATTATTATCCCTGCAAATTAGCCCGGTTAACCCACCCCTGCTCCAGCTCACTCTTTCTTAACCCCTCGTTTTTCACCGTGTCTGGACTCTGGACCAAGGGATTGGTGGGCCCCCTCCCCGCCATCGCCATCGCCATCCACCCCCTGTCCCGGCAGATTCTAACCCCTGTGAATATTAAACAGCACAGACTGCAGGAATGCCTCGGCTAAATTGGCAGCAGATGTTGTTGGGGGATTCGGGTTGAGAAGTGTTTTGTCTGCAAACTGAGCTGTAAAACATTGCAGGCCTGACAAGTCCTCTGGTGAACCTCTAAGGTGAACCAGCACAGGGGCAATATGGCCCTGTGGTAGCTCTGCAGAGGCTCACTGGTGGCTGAACACTCAACCATCCATAATGGTCACTTATGACGGGTTTCAGGAGACAAGCAGAGCAGAGTCTACTTCATGATGGACTACAATAAGGATCGAGTCCATGTAGAGTAGTTGATCTGGACCCACATTGTAAGTAATGGAGTAGAGAATTCCAATGTTAAATTAGCGGATAACCTTCTTAACGCCACAAAGTAATATACATGTTGTGATCCTTTATGTGACACACCAAATAATCAAAGACATATAGATTTTTATTACATATTGCAGCCTTAACTGTCTACAAGTCCTGTGTCAACATACAAGCAGATTACATTTGGAAGCAATGCACGTAAAATATCATTACAAAATAATAATACGCGGGACTCAAGAATGGAAAGTTACCTGCTGGTCATGTCAGTGTTGAGAGGAAGCAGGCCTCGATGTCTGGGTGTTTGGGACAAGATGAATGACTGGCGCACAAAGAAAATGATTTCGTAGTTTGTTCCAAATTCTAAACCAGCCGTAGCTCCAGGCTATGACTGCCGAAATAAACTGTGACACATGTGATTTCTTACTCCCAGCCCAAATTATGATAGTTTGGACTACTGGTGCTCTGGCTCCAAGTCCTCAGAGGCACAGGGAGAGGAATTGGTTATGAGCTCAAATAAGTCAATGAATGGTACGGAAATAAAATCCTTTGAGTTCCTGTGAAATTTCAAAAGTATAACAAACCCCAAATAAAATATTTTTAATTAGTTAATAAACCACAAATAAGTTGAATTTGCGCAGTGTAAATACTGGCACAGGGGGGTTATACCACATTATGTCAAATTGAAGGCAGTCCTGGTGGGTCAATGGGGTAAGGCAGACGCTGTACCATGCACTTGTGATGTTGTGGGTTCCTCTCTTGCTTCCATCTTTCCTGATACTCTCACTGTATACAGTCTAATTTAATCCAGTGCAATCTAATAATATGTGCACTGAATATCATTGCAAACAATCTATCAACACAGAAATTCCATTAAAAAAGAAGAATGTGTAAGTGCCAGGTGGGAGGACCTCTTACAGCAACTACATAATCATTTTTAAAACCTAAAGTGATAAGAGACACATTACAACAAAAACACAAGTTCCTATATATATATAGGGTAAGTGCAGGGAGCAGCCCATTTACTGACAAGGTGAGGCTTAACATGAGGCCTAAACTCAACGGTGGCCATGATATATGCAGGCCATCTGCCAAGAATCCAATACTGCAAATGGATGTGTGTGTGTGTGTGTGTGTACCGGTAAGCTCTAGGCTGACAACAAAGTCACTACGCTTAAAAAGATGCAAACATCCATTAAGGGTATGAAAGCCACTGCAGCAGAATACAAATCCTGGCTGTTTTCTAGTGTTCAATGTGGTCAAGACTTTTATCCGTTTCCATTAATTACGCCCTGTGAAGTTGATTAATTGAACACTTGGGGACAAAAGGGAAACTTTTATAAACTTTGGCCGAGACTCAACAGAGACAACAAAAAAAAGAAGGTGCTTTGCTTTATCTCCTGATACGAAGACAAGTCTGGATTTACGTATTTGCCAAGAAATAAAGGTATCAAAAATGAACATAAATGATGGATGAAGGATGTGAACGGTTTCATGTCGGTGGTGTTTGCCACCTGCTGCGGGACGGACATGTGGTGAGTGTGGGGTAAATTTGGGGTCACGGCTGTCAGCAGTCTCTCAGTTATATATGCCAAGTGGGACCGCAGATATGAGGAGGCCAAAAACTACACCGATGACATGATGGGGGACCCTGGGGTTACATAGTCACACTACCACCATCCTCATTACTCATAGCGTGGCGTATAAACACAGTTTGAAAGAGCTATGTGTGTGTGTGTGTGACGTGTGCGTGTGTGTGTGTGTGTGTGTGTGTGTGTGTGTGTATTCTAGAAAAGTACTTTTTTCTCAAGACTCCTGGATGCTCCCGTCTCTCCCACAGTGGAGGCCTGTCCATGACCCCTATAAAAAGAGAGGGATGCCCACTTCCTGCTACCCTCAGGCGTGCCAATCCTGCCTCAAGGGAGAGAGGCCCCATAATTTATTTGTTCCCCTCTTGTTAAGGAAATACTTTCTCAATACCTCTTTCTCCTTTGTATATTTTTACAGTTCTTATTTTCTTCCTTGATTCAACTCCATTTTCTCTTATTTATTTGCTTTCTAAACACCAGCTTGGTTCCTTACTTCCACACCGCCTTGAAGAAACGTAAAAAAAATCATTTTCTCCTCACTGAGGACAGTGTTTATTTGCCTGGGTGATCTAGAGGGGATAAGGGTATTTTGGGGATACCTATGTGTAGAAGACAGGTGAGCCGAGTCATACAAACTGACCTGGTTACCATTACCTCAGGCCTTAATCAAATTCCTCTGCCGCAGATTGAATATGTTGACTGATACGATGGGCTCAGATGTCATAATTCATAGGGCAAGGCCCTGCCACTCTTAATGTAAAGACATTCCTTCACCACGTGAAGTCAATGGGATGTTATGGCCATGTCGTACGTTGTGTGAAATGGTTTGTGTCAGCAAACCATTAGTGAAATCACACTGAAACATTCAAAGTTACACCATACGTTAGGCTAAACGGCCAAATTCTCAGTTACTTCCAATGACTTCTCTGTTTGTTGGTGTTAGTCAGCTCTTGTCGCTTTCTCAACCCCCCCATCCACAGAACCCATCAAGGCCAAAGGGATGAAAAGGCCAAGCCACTCGCTGGCCACTGACCCGTGACACAGCTTTGAAACTCTCCGCCCTCAAATCAAATTGTCCAGCTTGAAGGACCAGAGGTGCCGGAGTCTTGCCCCCGGCCACTCAATGTCACACACAAGCTTTTAGGGGTTAACCAGCATTTTTCTCAGTTGTCAAGGCCTTGTGATGGGGGCAAAGGAATACAGAGGAGTGCAGAGGTCTCCACACTCACAGATATCAAGTCTTCGAAATGCTTAATTGTCTTATGAAAGCAGCGGTAATCGCTATGGCATCACCAACTTTCCAAAGCCATACGCTAGTCACTTTGTGTCCGAGTGGGGTCTTTCTAAGCAGAAACGGCTATATGAAAATAGGAACATCTATAGGAGCAGAGTATAATTCATGAAAGTCTTAATTTTGCTAATCAAGTCCAGTGTACTGATGCTGATATTTGGAAGACATTCCAGCACCTTTCCTCAAGAGGCAAACATAGAGAAAAAGAGGAGGAAAAGGGGGGGAAACACAACCCTTAGGGTAAAACATTTGGCATCCTTTCCTTGGAGACAAGAAGATGAGACAGATATTTTAGTATTAAGCACAAAGCCAAGACAGAGCACCCTTGAGATCGGGGGTTGTTGGGTGTTTTGTGGGGCTTTTTTTTATGTGAGAGGTATAGGATGGAGGGTTGAGGGAATATACGTCTTCCGAGGGCATGATTGAGCACTGCGACCCTGAGAAAACAGACACATCGGCTTCCTACTGGGCCAGCCATGTTTCACGTCGGGACAATTAAACAAGTCACCGTGGCCACCCAGTCCCAGACCCTTCTCCAGACGCTGAACTCCCTTATTACAGAGGCTAACTTCTTATCACCAGAAGTTCACCGACTGTGGCTAATCTTATCTGATCCGCTATTAGCGGCATTTTTTTCATCTTAACAGCAGAGCTAACAAGCCTTTGAAATCGTTAATAGCTGGGAACATCTTAGGTTAAGCATGAAGACGAATGAAAGAAGGATCACAGAACATAAATCATCCTGTTCTTTGCACAGTTTTAATAGCTCGACGAAAGCTAGATGTTCACAAAAGTCACACTGTTTGAGTTCATCTCTCAAGCAAATGGTTTTATTCCATTTAAATTCAAAGTACATGCTGATGCTTGTGCAGAAGCGGACCCCCGTTGTAAATGATTGCTAGGAATTCACCATTATACGAGCAGAACTAGATATTCATGTAGAAAATAAGGAAAGGAAAGAATTACCAAGGAAATAATTACCCAACACTTTTTTTTCAAAACATGACAGCAAATTATTCCATTGCTTTTTCAAGAAACGAAAGAAAAATACAATAATAATCACACTGGCTTTTCTTTTGGAGTGATCCAGGTGCACATTCTGTAAGAACTACAGAAAAACAACTTCATGAACCATTTGCAAACCAAACACTCTGCACACATGACCAGCTTGATTGCCAGTTGTGTGTAAAACCAACACAAATGCATGACCGTAAAAGCCAACAGAAAGTGACCCGCATTGACTTGGTTAGGAACATCTTATTGCAGAGTGAGAGCAGCCCATACGTTTGTCAACAGTGGAGAGGGCGGCGGTGGAAAGAGCACTAGAACGTCCTAAGTAGAAGTCACTTTGCTGCTATTTTACTTAAGTATAAGTAAAATGACCGGTGTACAAATCAAAAAAGCAGTTAATTTGAAATGCACTTAAGGGTAAAAGTTACCGATTAGTTACTTTTTAGAAAAGAGAACGTTGTTAGATGTGATCTTTCCAATGCCATTCTAAAAGGACGAGAGGACCGAGTTCAAACTCGACTGGAAATGACCAAATAAAGCAAAGCCAGATTACCCTTCTCTTCTTTGCCGACTGATCGATCACTGTGAAAGGCTCCACAACTTGTCAATTCACGTTGGTCCAGTTTGTCACAAAAATGTGTAATCCGTAATGGATGTGATTTCAAATGTAGCCAAGTGCAACACGTATTGAAGTAAAAGTAAACAAAACCAAAAAAAAGCGACTCAATTACAGTAACGTGAGTAAATGTAATTAGGTTACTTCCACCCTTGGGAGAGAGCAAGGGTTAAGAGCTGGTAATCAGACTACGGCTGAGTGACGGCTGAGGTGGTATCAGGAAGGGAACGATTCTGCGGAGCTACACGGGCTTCCTTTGTGTGTGCGCGCGTGTTTCGACGTGTCTGCGTGGGACTTGTTCAACAGAGAGGAGGCAAAACATGTATGGGTTATATCAGTGAGCTAGTACAGATAGAGACCACTTAAGGAAATATCCCTGCCTTTAAGTTCTAGATCACTAGAAGGGATACACACACACACACACACTCATATCTGATGAATACACACTCGTAGTAGCACCATCCCCCCCACCCAATTTTCGACAGTTCCATTTTTCTTGTAGTCCGGGGGTCATCTGCCAGCGGCCGGTTATCAATGGCCCAGCCTAGGCCTCCAGACGGCATTAATCTGTCATGATAAGTTTACATCTGCTCAAATTGCTGCGCGGTACCGTAAGCTTCATCCTAGGGCCGATTGGGGTCTGGTTTTTGGTGTTGCTCTTTGTCTATTTCTAATCCACGTGGGGGGAATCTGTCCACACTCCAGCCAGCCAGTCTGGCTCTCCAAACTCCTGTCACAGGTTGCACAGCCTCTCCTCCTCTTCCTCTACCAGACCCCTGAGAGAGGAGTAGATGAAACACAACTCACATGTGACCAAGGTGAAGCGCTCAGTGATCCTAATCAATTATAGTCCACGTTTAATGAAAAGACAGCACAAGACAATCACACCGAATGTTTCAACCCAGCACACTGCTGATTGGCTAATGGTGACTTCACTCCTCAAATGATCATCATTACTGCTTGTCTGCATATTCTTCAACTTTGTATATATTTAATCTGCCGTTTTTTAGATCTACATATATATACGATAGACTAACCAGTCATCCGCTGCTAAATCTACACCTATCTAGGGAGGAGGATGGTTTCAGTTGAACTGCTAGTTGTGGTGTCATCTAGCATCATGAGCAGACCACACTCACAGCAGACTGAGTCACAATGGAATAAGGCTCCCATTAACACTGGGGAACAGCAGCAGTGAGCATCTGGACAAACTGCGTTGAGATTCTTCCACAGGCGACATGCCACTCAGTAATGGCAGTCACGGGTCATTAGGGTCTGTTCTGCAGACAGTTTGCCACAGCAGACAGAGCATAAACAACAGCCGTATTCATGTCTTATTCATGGTTCAAACAACGGATGACAACACATCCAGTAAATAAAAAAGGGAAGAAGGAGAAAAAGAGTGTTGGCAACGACTGTTTGCCTTAAACGTCTTTGGGACAGTCTGGTGGGTAACGAGTGGGTTTTAAAACTG
>OMOT01052861.1:0-11594 GCA_900312575.1 Acanthochaenus luetkenii
ACCTGGAGGCCAGCCAGGGTGACAGGGTGTCACTGGCGGGCAGCGTGGCCAGTGTGGGCTCCACGGGCAGCGATGGTGCCATGGCTACAGAGGGGATCACTGCCATCCTCCAGGCGACCAACTCGGGGTGCACCGACCAGCCGGCTGAGCACGGCGCCGTCTCTGGCTCAGGTAGTTCTCTGCTCAAAGGATACTTTGATATATTTTTGTGTTATTTTGCCTGTATTTCTCTTTCAGCTACTCTTAAAAAAGTGTTAGCATTGTTAGCATCTCTCATTGAAACCAATGGCTGCCTCCTGCTACAAGCTAATGAGCTAGCTTGTAAGTTGTATTATACATTGCCAAACAAACACAATAAGATTAAAAAATATCCTGATATTCCTTTAATAATAATAATGAAATAAAAAGACAATCTATTTCCGAGAAAAAATGGTACCTAGAAAGAAAGAATTATAACACCAGCATCTTATCATTTATTGGTATGTAAACTTAAAGGCTTATATGACATTGCCCATTCCCTCTGACACATCACTCCTTGGTATAGAAAACTTCACCACACTGTTGCTCTGGAGGGAAAGTCTGAACACCATGAGCTGCGGTTGATTTGTTCTAGCTTTGTACTAATTAACTTGCCATCTCATATGTAAAGCAAGTGCTATTGATCAAAAGCACACAGACAATATACTGCTATTCATTGGAATACCCTTCCAGAGCTTTACTTTGTCATTATACCTCGTGTTTTCCCCCTCTAATCGACCCTTTGATCCACAATGCCCGCAGTCGAGCTGTCCAGAGAGACCAGTCCGGCGGAAGACGGGGTCCCCACGGCGGAAGAGGCTACAGAGGCAACGGAGGCTAATGCTGGGGTGGATGAAGAGGGAGAGGAGGGCCAGGGAGCGGATCAAAGCCAGCGAGGAATCTACACAGAGCATGTGTTCACCGACCCGCTGGGGGTGGGGCCTGCTGACTCCTCTGCTACTGACACACATAGGTGAGAGATTAGGTTCTAGATGATAAGAGATCAATGGTACTTTTTTGATCTGTGAATTCAGAAAAGACTGCCATGGTGCAAATGACAATAGTAAATGTTCAAAGGAAACCTTAAATTGCACGGCAGTAGCTTTAAGATGAGGGCCACACGGTTATGGCAAAAACGATCATGCTGATTATTTTGTTATATATGTATATATACTTATTATTAATCATCAAAGTAGCAGCAGTTAGAAAGTCTTGTCACTTATTTCAAATAAATAATTACTACTTTATTACTTTGGGGTACTTGGGCCAATCAGGCAGCCATCCATCAAGTCCTTTGAGACTTGCTTGTGATAAAGTGCTATATCAATAAATGAACTTGATTCTTCTCCACTTAGCTCGTCACTACATGTTTTTCCAAATGTGATCTATGTAAGGTTTCTCTCTTTCTTTCCCACCAGAGCTGCCTGCTTCTCCATCTTGACTTTGGTTTTGGTCACATGGGTGCACATTGTGCATTAAAATAGTATGATTAGTCACGCATAATGGAAGCGCTTGATATACCACACCGGGACCTTCAGGGGAATTGAAAATATAACAAACACTTAAATATCACAGAATTACACTATTATTAATCGTGGAAACATTAAATTGTGATATATGATTGTCTATGTTTAATTGTGCAGCCCTATTTAAGATTGTTCATTGTATGAGTAAGAGATAGGAGCAATAGCGATTCACAGTGATACTGAATGGCAATTAATTGGTCAGTCCAGAGATAAGTTTGTATAATTAAGCAACAATGAATGAGAGGCAGTGTGTTATTGTGCAATATTGTTGCAAGTGTTGTTTGGCCCAGGCAAAGTGTTGTGTTCAATAATGTACCATAACCCATTGCCTCAAGATCAATACAATGAAGAAAATCGGCATATTGATATTTGGACAGGTTCAGAAATCCCCTGACAGCTGTGGGTTATCATGAATTAATGTCACTGTAACATTGCCTGTTGGCCAATCAGAAGGTGTGCCTGTTGCACAGTAATAGTTATTTTACCAAACACTACACCAGCTGATTTAAATAATTAGCACACCTTCATTCAGAGAGAGAGAAGGAAGTAATTAGTGAAATTAGCTGACGTGTGCTTGGTTGGAATGAAAACCTGTAGACTCTTCCATGGCACAGGACTGGACACCACTGGCTTAGAGCGGTGGAGGCATTTGGTTATGAAGTGTTCGTTTGAATGACCTGTGCCTGGTGGTACTTCTACCGTCTGTGATCCAGGGGCTCCGACCAGGATGGTGCGGCTTCCATGCCCGAGGACAGAGACCCGTCAGAGGGGGAGGTCCTGAGGATGAGCAGTGCCCTGCCCACCATGTGGCTGGGTGCTCAGAATGGCTGGTGAGGAGAACAACAGCCACTAGAGGATGCTATCGTTGCTGCAAAGTGAGAACCAATACCATGCTAACATCTGCCTTTCTTTCATTTATCTCTCTCTGCCTCTCTCTGTCTCTTTCTCTCTCTTTCTCTCTGTCTGTCTCTTTCTCTCTCTCAAGTCTGTATGTCCACTCATCTGTGGCTCGATGGAGGAAGTGTCTCCACGCCATCAAGCTGAAAGACTCCATCCTCAACATAGTGTGAGTACAAAGTCTATTGTGTAGTTGTAGACACACATCTTTTTTACGTACCAGACATTTTTAAAAAGGTTTCCTGACACTTGTTACAGGCATGTGAAAGGGAGAGTCCTAGTCGCGTTGGCAGACGGGACGTTAGCAATATTCCACAGAGGCATTGGTAAGTCCGTAGCTTATCATTATGAAGTCCAGCAGAGCAATTTACAAGTCAGTTTCATACATTTTATGGTTGAGTAAGTTTTAGTCTTAAAAAGTTTTATTCTACTGTATAATTTCATACATATACTGTATTTGTGAATCACATATCTATTCTATACTGTATATGAATCTGCCTATTTATTTTCATTTTATATTTGAAGGTGCTGCGTGTAGAATTTTAACAATTTCAATAAATCATAACCGCATTCATTTTGAGACATTTGTATAATTACCGTAATCTAACCAGACATTGTGTGACACCAGGTCGGATTTAACGGGAAATCTGCTGGATTGCTTTATGACACAAAACAGGAGGAGGGCGCTGTTTCACCAGTATAAACGGAGATGAAGGGGTTTTTGTTAGCAATATCCACTTTGCAACAGTAAGCAAGTGGTTCAGGGGAATTGGGATCTCAAACAATACCACTGGCACAAGATAAAAGCTATCATGGTCTCATGTGTTTACGGTAATTATGCCAAGGTGTCACAATTACTTTGACAATGATATATTGATGTTTAAAAAGTTGCTATATGTAGCAACACTTTGTAAAGTAGTTTTAAAAAATACATAAAAATAAACAAGTGAGTAGTAATAGTAGTCATATGTATTTTCATTGTAATTGTATTACTACTTTGGCAGCTATTTTGCACCAAAAACTCTGTTGTTGGCCATTCTGTGCCAAGAGGGTCTAGTTTCTCACGTCTCTGTGCATCTCTCCCCATGCAGACGGTCAGTGGGATCTGAGCAACTACCACCTGTTAGACCTGGGCCGGCCCCACCACTCTATCCGCTGTATGACGGTGGTCCATGACAGGGTGTGGTGCGGCTACAGGAACAAGATCTACGTCATCCAGCCTAAAGCCATGAGGATAGAGGTACAGCTGTCCCTCCAGTCAATAAACTCAAATTAGCTTCTTTTTACTTCTCTACTACAATTTATTAAACCTGTTAGTCACGTCATGTTGCTTAGGTAATAGTTCATGTTTTGTAGCAGGTGGATGTCAGAAGGAAAAGGGGATTCTTGTCTTTAAGCACAGTCCACATTTGCAAAATCCCAAATAACCTTACCTGTGTGATTGAGCTAAAGCATATGTCTTATTATGACTTTAATTCCCTATATTCAACATTTCCACAACAACATCACAACGCCTATGACGCCTAAACAGAAGTCGTTTGACGCCCATCCCCGCAAGGAGAGCCAGGTGCGGCAGCTGGCCTGGATGGGAGACGGTATCTGGGTGTCCATCCGACTGGACTCAACCCTGCGGCTGTTTCACGCCCACACCTACCAGCACCTCCAGGATGTGGACATTGAGCCATACGTCAGCAAGATGCTGGGTACGCCTACTGATTACTAATTACCAACCGATCACTCTCAACAGACATCTGATCTCTTAGGTCGATGTTGAACTCTATATCTTTTGAGCATGCGTTGAAACGGCAAACGGATTGGTGCTGTGTGTGTGTTGCAGGTACAGGTAAACTGGGCTTCTCCTTTGTGAGGATCACGGCTCTCCTGGCGTCCTGCAGCCGACTGTGGGTGGGGACAGGGAACGGCGTCATCATCTCCATCCCGCTGTCTGAAGGTATCACACCCACTTGGGATAAACAGCCTACTCTTTTCTCCCAAACCACACCCTCCACACCCTAAAATCCACTTCTGTTTCCATAATGCTGACAGTGGAAGAGTATAGTCTATTACAAAATTCAGTATATGAATTGAAATCTCATCACTCACTATCTCTAAAATATACATGATTCTGTCTGTAAAATATTTAATTGACGTAATATCCGTAAAGGACTGTTTTCATTGTAGGTGTCCATTTTGTTTGTTATCAGAGCTTGTTGTTTTCATTCTTTGTTCCTTTTCTTTCAAATGTCGTTTGGCTCATTTTGGAATGAAACTTTGTAACGCACAGTGTGATTGTGAGTGAGAACGACCTCATGTGTCTCCTTGTGCGACCGTGTGTGCCATCTCTTATGTGGCTTAAGATAAATGCTCACATTGGCACATGTCTGAAACAAAGTATGATGAGGTTAATCTGTAGTGGGAGCAAGTGGCTTGTTCTTATCAAACTCCTTTCCCCCTCTGCTGCTCCCTCCATCCTCTCCTCCACCCGTCCTTTTACCTTCCACCTCCACTCTTGACTTCACGATGCCTTAGGTCCTCAGCATGGACACTCACTGAGGGGCCTTAGTGGTGAGTCACCATCACACAGCAACCCTCGAAAGCCTCATCTCGTCTCCTCTCTCTCGCTACCTCTCTAACTCTCTAATTTCCTGCCTGCCTTACATCCGCTCTGCATCTTGTTGTCACTGCATATCTGGCTCCTACATTTCTCTCACTCCATCCTGCTCGCTCTCTTGCTCAGTTGCTCTAGTAATTGTCTCCTTGTCTCCTTCCTCCTACTCTCCCTTTTTCTGCTCATTGCTCTCTGTTCTGCCCTCTGTCTCTCTCTGTGTAGTTTTCGCTCTGCTTCTTGTTTTCTCCCCTGAACTGATTGTATGACGGCCGGGTTTACCAGAAGCATCTTAAGTTAAAAACACTCCAACGCTATAGTGTGCGGATATGTCAGAGATATAAAAGTAACTATATAACCTGTGATATCTCCTGTGAGATTTGTTGATTTTGGTACAAAAGCGTATGAAACGAGTTATTATGTGAACCAATTGTAAGGGAGGTCTGTATGCAATGTGTTGAATCCCAAGCCATTGGGGCGGTTTGCCATATATATCTCTCCTACAGCCTCCAGTCAGTGGCCAGAACCATGGAGCCATCTTTTTGCACGGGTCTCTATTGCTTCACGAGTTGTAAAACAATGACAGGAAACAGCCAGGCTGCATTTATTGTAAAACTCCCATGAACCCACTGACCGCTCCACTGTCTATTTGATTGACTGAGTGTGCAGGGCAAACTGGTTTGTCTTAGTTTCCTAGATGGTGAATCAGCATTCCTGTGTGTGTCTGTACATGTGTGTGTGTTTGTGCATTTCAGTGAGTCGATAACATTCTGATCTGTTCCGACAGTTGCCCTAGTCTCAATTGCTGATTTTTGATGATAACATCCTCACCAATAACCTCAGACCTTATCTCTTGTCTTTGTTACAGTCCCGTTCCCCCCCAGTCAGTCTTTTGTTTTCCGTATGAGTCATATTCTGTTTCTCATTCTTAATTCATTTTGCTGCTGTGACTTGAGCTGGGTCTTGAAGTCATATTGCACCTATGGCCTTGGCTTTGCCCTGCCCTGCTTTAATGCAGTACTGCAAAATGCGCAAATAAAACCAACACAAAAGAAATGAAGAAAAGTGTTATGAAAAAAATGTTATAATCATTTTGTTATGCCCTGTCATTGCAGCCACCAAGACGACCGGAATAGTGCAAAATCGCCCTGGCAGCGCAGTACGGGTGTACAGTGACGACGGTACAGACTGTGTCACATCAGGCAGCTTCGTGCCATACTGCTCCATGGCCCACGCCCAGTTGTGTTTCCATGGACACCGAGATGCTGTCAAGTTCTTTGTGGCCGTGCCAGGTAAGAGACAAGCGCCGATATACTGTGGTGTCGAGTGGCAGAAATGGTGACAAATGTTGCTAAATCAATCTATCGGGTACAGTTGCTGGTGAGATTTGCCGAGACAAATTCCTTGTACTTAAATAGAGATGATTCTGAGTCTGATAAGACATCAACAACAAATATTGCATCGCCATCATAAAGACAGCACAATGAAAGAGGTTTACTGGTAAACTGAAGATGATTCCTGGAGCTAGTTAGGTAGTTACTTAGTTTATTTTGAGGATTCTTAAATTCATGTCATTTGTAAAAATAAAATAAATAAATAAATGTATAACAAAGGATGTGTGTGAGCCAGTTGTAAAGAGGTTGGTGTTACCTCAATAACAAAATTGACTTCCACATCAGCATATGTATCACAGTCTCTATTCTAAACCATAACAAAAAGTGAAACTATAAAATAACACCATTCTGAAATGAAACTACAAAAAGTGTAGTACCAGTACTTTTTCAGAACCGGTTCTCTGTGCAGCACGACAAGAGACACAACAGTTTGTGCAACACCAGCAGTTATTGATTGAGACAACAAAGATGATCAGTTAATGGTCGATAAAATCCATATAATTTATAATTGACATATCCAAAAAGATAACATTTGTCAGTACGAATCTATGAGAGAAAAACACCTTAAAATTGCCTTTTCTTTACTTTCATGTTCAAGCTTCATGGCCTAACATTTGGACTCCTTCTCCCAGGTCAGGTGATGCCACCCCCAGGTGGTGCTGATTCTGGCTCCGATGACCCTGCGTCTGAATCCTCTGACACGGTGACCTCTGAACCCAAATCCTACCTGGTCATGAGCGGAGGCGAAGGCTATATTGACTTCAGAATGGGTGAGCATTCCACACTGTGTGTGCATATGTATGTATATGTCTGTAGGTATGCATATTGTGTGTGTGTGTGTGTGCATGTAAACATGTTGCTTGCTGTAATGTACGGTAAATTAGTGCAAAAAGGTAAAAAGGCCCCATGTCTACATCCCCCTCCTCAGGTGACGAGGGCAGTGAGTTGGATGCTTTGTCAGAGCCGACAGCCAGGCAGCAGTCGGCCCCTATCAAGGCCGAGCGCACCCACCTCATCGCCTGGCAGGTCGCAGCCTGTCATGATTGAGCCAATCACGGACTGCCATCTCAACGCCAGGATCGCCCAACAACCCCTGCATGCCCCACCTCTCAGTTTTTGATTCGATATTACTGATTATTCTTAATACCTGAGTAGGTAACTACTTGTTTGTAAAAAGAACAATTATTTTTTGTCTTTGTTTTGTACATTTTATTCTTTATAAACTTGAAGTTGGGTAGGCAAGGTTATGTTAAGTTAAAGAATCCGTCCGAGGAAGTGTTCCATTCTCTTGGGTAGCATATTGGAAATGCTTTTGCACACGAGAAAAGTCAACAAAAATAAATGTATAAGCATAGTTTGGTATAGTAATGCGTTGACAGTGTTTGACTCCCAAATGTTAGAAATGTTTTTGATATGAGGGAGACATCAATGGACAAGGGAAGATGACTACAAATCAAGTTTTTGAAGTAATTTATTTAGTACACCAAGCATAACTTGGTATGACAAAATGGAACAGGAAGTTTTAAGATGAACTGAAAATGTATTTTATATTTTACACTTAAGACCTGCATATGTAAACCACATGTCTGCACATGTGTGTGCATCAGGCGTGTGTGTGTGTCGTTTTTGCTGTGTTGAGCATTTTTATGATCTTAACTTTACAAATAGGGCTGGGTATCAAAAATAATACTTGCTGGTATCATTATGACTTTTGGTATGAAAATGTTTTAAGAAATCAAAAGGCATCAAAAAGCTTATATAAGAAGATGAATTGGTTACTGTACTGTCTGATTATATTTAAAAAGAAGCTAGCATTTACAAGTGGTACACAGAACATAATTGACTCTATTGCATAATGAAACGTGCTTTCATTCAACAAAGGAAGATATAGGAAAGAAGCTGTATCGTTTTTAGAAGCTGTATCAGTATAAACATTTGAATGTTACCCAGCCCTATTTTTCTTCTCTCTACCTTTATGATATCGGCAATGTTCAGGTACGTTAGGGTTTCCTGTGTGTACAAGAGTCAGGTTACTGTATGTTAGCATTAGCCTGCATGGGAAAGTCCTGTGTATCCATCCAAGTGTCTGCCTGCTCCGCCATTTTAAAGCTAAGACCCTGTTCTGTTATTGTTCCAGGAAATCTGCCTGTGCCACCAATTTGGGGCTTCCTTTATGCTACAGCTCGTCGGCACTTTAAAATGTAGACATTAGTCGCTCGAGGTTTCGAAGAACACCGTTGCGGTGATGTACACTATACTAATACGTGCTAACTGTGTGGAGGGAACATTATGTAACAAGATCTTTATTTCTAGTGATGCGTCACCCCAGTAACCAAAGGACAAAAGAAGCAGCATTGTGAATATTATTGAACCATTTCATCGACATCAGTTTTCCAAGTTTAAAAGCCTTGTGACTATGATAATTTGAAGGATATATATATATATATATATCTTTTTAGGGCGTCATCTTGGAAAATATTCTTTATACGGAATTGTAATGAAATTAACATTTTTGTGTGGCACCTTTTAATGGACATGCACACAGCACTAGAGAGGGTCTCCCCTGATTGCTTCATCATTCCTTGTTTTCTTGTTACAAATACGTTTGGAGGCCCGTAAGGCAATTGTTTCTTTTCCCATTTTGGGCATTGTGCTTTTTTGTACTTGTCTGTGAGATGTTTTTATTAAGTCATCAGTATTTTGACAGTGGCTGTAACATGCTTGCAGGATACCAATAATAAGCAGGTGTTTTGATTTTGTTTTTATATCTGAAATGTTGGGCCAGGATTGGCCCTCTGTCCATTTCTTTTCCATTTCAAAAGAATACCTTTATATCGTGTTGTAGCCATTCTAGTATTTATTTCCTTTGTTATTGAGCCTGTCGGTTCAGAATGTAACTTTCTACATGAACAAAATACAATAGGAGGCTATTAATTGTAAAAATACAAATATTTTAGTCCGATGAGTTTACATGATTGTTGATAATGGTTAAATGAAAAGAAATGAAAGTAATCATGTTGGAAGTTTTTGTCAAACCATAAAATCAAAACTGTCCAGACAATAACTTAGGTGGTTTTTGAACAACACATTCATTGTACTAAGCTATGCATGTTTTTTTAAGAGAACACTGCTATGTTATCAGCTAAATCCCTGTTTATTGCCACCGTTTTGGGTGGGGTGGATGTCTGCATGTGTACGCAAGTGTGTGTGTGTGTGTGTGTGTACATGTAGGAGTTTGAAAGTAAGTGCGTTTGATTTTGCAAATGTGGGGTGTATGTATGCTCACTGTATGTGTATCTGTAATACCCCAGAGAATGGTCTGGTGTACCAGTTGTACCAGGCTTCTCTCTCTGGATGCCGGACACCATAACTGTGGTTCCTCCTGGTCAATGTTTGCTAAAACAGCATCATAGCCTTATTTTTAACAATCTATTAAACTCAATTTCATGGGGACTTTTCTGTTATCCTGTGTCTCATTGCTGGTATTAGATTCATACATGGCACTACTATAGGAATGTAAACGTATCTCTACAGGTATTAATGTTGTGTTCTATCTTAGGTTGGGTACTGCTCTGACCAAAAGCATAATCCCACAGTGCTTGCTCGTAGCACGTGATCACAATTTAATTTGGGTAAAGAGGAAACGGTTGAACATTGAAGTAGAAACGTTGCCATTTGACGAGGTACATCCCAAAACTTCAACCATTGCCTCTTCTTTCCTTCACTACTCCCTGTCCTCTGTCTGCCTTTGCCCTACTGGTATACCTTTAGGCAACTGATCATTTGACCCACACTTGTGACATTCATCAATCAGATCAAATGACAAATATTCAGTTTAGGATTAAAATAAGTTTTCTGAGTGATGTGTGGTATTCTTATATCTACCACACATCAAACATGCCTCCTTCAAAACACTTCCCACATATTACCACCAGATGATGCTCTATCTGCATTTCCTGAAATAGGTTTAGTGTCTTCTCAGTTCCATAGTGGTCATATTCAATCCCAGCTGATTAAAACCTGTGACAGGTTCACTGTGATATCAAACGATGTGACGCCCTTATGTAATAACACAGGGTAGGGTTTTAATACCGTGTGCCTCTCAGTACTTGGTGAAGTTGATGCTCTCCTGTCCTCCACCAGTTGGAGGCCGTGCTCTTCAAGGCCTCTGTAGGACGCAGCATCGCCACACATAACAGCCTCCATGAAATTACATCACAGTGCAATGCCCACCTCATCATCCACCCCTCCTGTTAAGCCATGCGGGGGCTGAGAGCGAGGCCTGTGCATACACACACACACACACTGACACACACACGCACGCACAAAGGGGCAGACTTGCTGAGGTTTCTGACGTCACACAGTGCGTAGCAGCCCAAAGAGGGGATTCTGAGACGGTTACACGCCAGACTAACTGCTTCTGCTGCATTACAGCTGGGATGCTGCTAAAAAAGGAACAGATCCACAGCGTCACAGCACTTTCCTTCTGATGAAACACACCAAATATAGAAGTAGATTCAACATGAATTCAACATTGGCTGCAATGTTCCGGACGAAGTTATAGATGCAAACTATGAAAATACGCCACTGAACACACTTCCTGTCATTGTACTGAGGATACTGTCTCTGATGGTGCATACACCTGCACACACCTGCCAAGACTGATCATCAAGCAGAGAGAGAGAGAGAGAGAGAGAGAGAGTTGTGCTCAGTGGAGCTTGGCTAGGTGGTACATGGAAGTCAAACAAGCCCAATAGGCCCCAATATGTGGAGGCGGGGCTCGACCTTCTCTCTCACCGAAAAAATGGCCATTGACATTTTAACGGAAACAAACAAACAGGCAATACAAATATAGAGGATTCGATACGAGCAGAAGAGAGGGAAGCGACGCGAGGACAGACAACACCTCCTGGTGCAGGAGAGGAGGGGGGGCAGAGAGGAAGGTGAAGGAGGTGAAGGAGTCAAGAAAAACAGGGAAAGAGACGAGGACGGGAACTGAGAGAGGAAAGGGGAGAGGCCCGCCAGATGACTTCGTGACATTGGAGTGAAAGGCTTGGCAGAGGTGAGGAGGAGAGAGAGAGAGAGAGAGAGAGAGAGAGAGAGAAGGAGGGAGGTAGGGAGGGAGGGAGAGGTGCATCTGCTGCAGACTGTCAG